>NQII01000873.1:388685-418081 GCA_002778355.1 Clitarchus hookeri
GGGGGGGGGGAATTCTCCATTTTTGTAGGTCCACGTCTCGATTTTCAATTTATAATTTTAGGAAACAATATTAATTCCATTTAATAAAAAATCAGTATTTTAAAAAAAATTATTGTATTACTTCACTAAAATTTTAAAACATTCACAGGACAATTTCATATAAACGTGAGGAGTTTTATTTGGGGAGGGAGGGGGAAATGCGTCCCCTTTGCCATCCCTCCTTCTCCCTGGATACGCTCCTAATTCTAGCCATAGTTTAAAAACTTTTCACTGTAAAAATATAGCACAACCTATTTTATTTCCAAATGAGGATGACATTACACAACAAAGTCTAACAAATTTTAGATCTCAGTTCAAGAAAACATCATCCGGGAATTAGTTGTTTTATTCTACAAATTCTATCAATTTGTAAGTTTTAAGTTAAATAGTTGATTTCACAGCGTTTTTAGACGGAGTTAAAAAAAATTGTATAAACATGTTTTACAAACAAAATTCTTAGCACAGTCTCCAGCTACTGTCATGATGGTTCCATACTTTTTATCGTCTATCGCACACAAAAAAGCCAATATATAAACATAACCGTGCAACCTTCGAAACCAGTAACTGTGAAAATATCTTAATATTAGGCCAGCAACTCATCTATGGTTCAAATATCTTTCTAGTGTGGCAGTGCATGCCGTTTGCCAACACATAAAGAATGGAAGAAAACAATCGAGAAAAAATATAAATTCAATCTACAGTTTAGGTTTGGGACAATAGCCACAGGATACTCTTGAGCACGAGGAACTTTGCTGTTAGAAAGGGCACCTACAGCAGGGAACTAAAGTTATCGAATTTGTTGCTTAAATTAAAATGTGTTAAAGTGACAGGAGTATTGAACTCAAAGAAATCTGATAACCAGTAGTGAACCAGGAGATGAGGTTACAAAAAAATTAAAATCTCCATCTGACTGACATGCCCGAATTCCACCATTGGCCAAACAGAGTGCACATAAAAAAAACCATTTTATGCCCCCCCCCTCTTCCTATTAGAGAGGGGCAACCTAGTGGTTGTCAACACTATTGCGTGCTGCATTACAAGTTATCGTCTTACGTATATTAAACTGTCCCATCACGGCCTGCTGATGAACACCGTCGTTGCTGCCGTATAACCTTGCCAAAGTTGGCATGTATCTCTTAATTTGCTCTATCGTGCGATATGTCACCTGTAGCTGAATGTCCCAATGTGTCTTCTCTCTTCACTGTCTTTACATGCTGCAACTATTAGAAGCTTTCTCTAGTTCCGTACGAATTGTGAGGTCACACTACATACGTTCAGAAAGGTTCCCCGAAATTTCCCGGCGTTTAACAATGTATAAAACTGCATGTAGGCTGATGGTAAACTAGGCAGTTCTAAAAGCCCAGCTTAAGATCTACTTTTATACACATTGTATTCTTCCACCATAGGTAAAATTAACATTGTCATGGGCCTGATCACTTTATTTATGCGTCGGTCAAGTTAGACATTCAAATTAATATAAAAGTAAATATTTGNATTGTCATGGGCCTGATCACTTTATTTATGCGTCGGTCAAGTTAGACATTCAAATTAATATAAAAGTAAATATTTAACGATTTTGATCATTCTTACACTTATGTACGTTGAAAAAACAGAAAGAAAAATAAATAAATAACTTCACTATTTAGAAATATTTAACATATTTTAATTGAACTATAAGACATGGAAATGGAACTACTACTTCTCCGTCGTCACTCGTTGCCAAATTTACTGGGCGCATGCCAGACTTTGTNATTGTCATGGGCCTGATCACTTTATTTATGCGTCGGTCAAGTTAGACATTCAAATTAATATAAAAGTAAATATTTGACGATTTTGATCATTCTTACACTTATGTACGTTGAAAAAACGGAAAGAAAAATAAATAAATAACTTCACTATTTAGAAATATTTAACATATTTTAATTGAACTTTAAGACATGGAAATGGAACTACTACTTCTCCGTCGTCACTCGTTGCCAAATTTACTGGGCGCATGCCAGACTTTGTNTAAGACATGGAAATGGAACTACTACTTCTCCGTCGTCACTCGTTGCCAAATTTACTGGGCGCATGCCAGACTTTGTGTCAGTTAAAATATGCGCAGGCGGGAGCAGTGACATTTTTCGAAGGTCGATTTAAAAGTACTCAGTTAACCATGAACAGCCTATACAAGCGAAGACTAGCTACAAATATTACATGCACTCACACCTCTTCAAGGTGTCGGCGAACACTTCTAATATTCCATGTAGGGACGTAGGCGTGTGTTTAGGCCGTTCACGGCGAACTGAGCACTTTTAAGACCCTGCTCAAGATCTACTTTCCCTCCATTGTTACCAATTTCACTTGTCGCATGCCAGTTGGTGTTCCCGTTAAAATATATGCAGGTAGATGCAGTGAAATTTTTCAAACGTTTATTTCAAAACAGCTTACTTTACTATAAACGGCCTTTAAGAGATTAGAGAGCGTTTAATAAATACAGTGGCTCTCATTTATATTCGGTCACCTATGATTATCGCAGTTTCATGGCCTTATGTTACATTAGAAACGAAGATAAACATAAATCATATTGCAGNCGGTCACCTATGATTATCGCAGTTTCATGGCCTTATGTTACATTAGAAACGAAGATAAACATAAATCATATTGCAGAATCATTCTTGTGTGCTTTAAATGAAATGTAGCGGTAGCGTTATTGCCTTTACTCGTTACGTTGAATTGTTTGTTTATGATTTTGTCATCCCATGCTTCATAAGTACGCCACTTAAATATTCGGCCATCATCATTCAAACACAAACATAATCCTCTTCGCAAACTAAACAGTCTCTTAGTACCTGGTAGCATGGCCATTCTGTTTAATTACTTCTCGCCGGCGTTGTGGCATATTAGCTATTATTTTCCTGGTACATTCGGAGCCAATCTTACTCCATTCTTCCTTAAACCTTTTTTCTAATTTTTTTGTGGACCTAATTGTTGTAGTACGCAGTCTTCTTCTGAGTTCATCCCACAGATTTTCTATGGTATTCAGGTCGGGTGATTGAGGAGGTGTGTTAATGACTTTGCGACAGTTATACAAAAGCCAGCTCTTGACAATGTACGACTTGTGTTTTGGGTCATTATCTTGGTAGAACTTACACGTGTTCCTAATGCCGAGATTATCAGCACTCTTGTGTAGGTTTGCTTTCAGGATGCTAAGATAGTCTTCCTTTTACATTGTTCCATCGACACGTACAGCCTCTCCAACACCTGCTGAAGATATACAGCCCCAAATCATAACACTACCTCCACTGTGTTTAACAGTAGGTTGCATGTTCCCAGGTTTTAGGTCCTCATTTGGCTTGCGCCATTCTGTTACCCTGCCATATGAACCAAACGCATTCAATTTCGTCTCATCAGCAAAAATTACATCATTCCACCAGTTTTCATCTTCGTCAGCATGGTATTTTGCGAATTTAAGTAGTTTTCTTCTATTAACCTAATTATATAATGACTTCTTTCTCGGTACCCAGCAATTATATCCTGCTCTTCCGATAAACTCGTCGTATAGTTTCTGGATGGACGTTCTTTCCACATTCATTGAGTACCTCCGTGGTAAGTTTGCAAGCACTAATTTTTCTATTTTTCTTTATTTTCCTTACTACTAGACGTTCTTTTCTCTCACTTAGTTTTTGAGGTACCGAATATATTCTTTCTTCCTTCTCAACCCTTCTTATGAGATCTCCGACGGTGGACCTCGGCAGATTCAAGTGCTCCACAATTTATCGTTGATATTTCTTCACATGATGAAAAATTACCAGCTGTCACTGTTCAAACGTTGTATTCTTGCCTCTACGTCCCATTTGCCTGACTGACGCAGCCAACAGAGCTACCCAATTCAACCTCTCAACGTAGAGAGCGTGCAGGGAATTACACGAGGTACGAACGCGATGTGCATCATGCCTGTGCCACGCGTCCACCACAACTGGCCGAATATTAAAGTGACGTACTTATGAAGCACGCGAGGACAAAATATTGTGTTTCACTAACTTGCACTGCTCATTTCATTTAAAGCACAAAAAAATGATTGTGCAATAGGTTTTATGTTTATATTAATTTCTAACGTAACATAAGGCCATGAAACTGCGATAATCATCGGTGGCCGAATATTAATGTGAGCCACTGTATATAAAGTGAACTTCGCCCAGAAGTAACGTAAATATAATTTAGAAACACTAAACTTACTTATAACGTATGCAAAAATAACGTATGCAACAATCAACGTTTTTTTAAAACAAAATTACTACCGCCAGTGATGAGCGTTATTTATTGAGTTGGTATTTGTAATTTTTAAATTCTCGCCTGTTAGATTTTTAAAAATTGAAACCATTACGTTTTACCTAACCGGTAGGAATATTTACGTATTCCAACAGTCATTAATTATCCTTTTGCCTTGCATTCAGCTCCTTCCTTTTCAGGCTTAAAAAAGTTCTTATTTATACTCTAGTATTTTGACGGACGTCAGTGTTTCTTCTGGTTCCTAAAAATGAGAATTAATGTAAACAAAAACGCTTTTTCTTAAGGTATTTTACTTTTTTAAATATTATCTTTCAATTTGTGTAATAAAATCTGTTTATTAGGTAATGTTAGTCTGATATAACTTTAATTTTATGTCCTTATTTAATTTTNCAACAGTCATTAATTATCCTTTTGCCTTGCATTCAGCTCCTTCCTTTTCAGGCTTAAAAAAGTTCTTATTTATACCCTAGTATTTTGACGGACGTCAGTGTTTCTTCTGGTTCCTAAAAATGAGAATAAATGTAAACAAAAACGCTTTTTCTTAAGGTATTTTACTTTTTTAAATATTATCTTTAAATTTGTGTAATAAAATCTGTTTATTAGGTAATGTTAGTCTGATATAACTTTAATTTTATGTCCTTATTTAATTTTTTATATTTTTGTAAAATATTTTCAATATTTTGTAAGATGTACTGTACCCATTCCTTTGTTTTGAACATCATAAACTACCGTTATTCTCCATATTGGGTCTTTAAATTCTTTAATTACGAATTTCTTAAAACTCTGTCTTCACGATTTAACTATTAGTTTCATTATTTTCACACCTAAATACAAACTTTTTAAATTATTAGAACTGAATGACGCTCAGTGAGCTAATAACCTATTCTTACACATTGCCTTCATAATATTTTTATTGCAGCGAATTTAGAAAATTCTGTAACAACCACCTCGCGATAAGTTTTAACCTCCATACTAATGTTTCCAACACAAAATAAATGTCGAACACTGAACTCAATGTTTAGGATGGTGTATATTTATTATTTTATGGTACGCATTATTTTAACTGAAGACTTGCGAATACAATTTCGACCCAGCTGTTTGATATATTTGGCAAATCTCAGTGTGCAAATGGCTGAAATGATTGACATGCAGATAAGAAAATACTTACTCCCAAGCCTTGTATATATAACCATTTTGTGATTCGTTACACATGGCCCATATTCCAGTTTAATGCATTTTAGAGTGCGTAAATAATATTGCGTCACGCACGTCGGGATCCGTTCAGTGAAACCAAGGTAATATTTACGTTTAGTAATTAGGCTGTAAAGAGCAGAGAGCAGCACTGTGCAACTAGCGGTTAACGAAATCCACAAAAACTCCGTTCCAGCCAGAATACCTTCTTGTATGAGGAATAGTTGCGGCAGGTGCGCACACGGCAACTACCAGGCGAATTAGCTACTTATACTACTTATATTACTAATTAAACTTTTGAGGCGTTTAAAAGAATCTTGCACGGGAGCGAATGATTAAGTGAAATATTTAGAGCATACTCCATCGTTATACTATGTCGTTACAGAATCCAAACGAAAAAATAAAAAACAAGGATACCACAACTAAGACAGCACAGACGAACACTGATACGAAGACAGAATTTCACACAAGACTGGAAGACACAACGATGACGACACAGAAGAAAAGAACACAGTAGGCGAACTTCTGCTTCTGTGTCATCGTTGTGTTTTTTTTTNCACAACGATGACGACACAAAAGAAATGAACACAGTAGGCGAACTTCTGCTTCTGTGTCATCGTTGTGTTTTTTTTTAATTTTAAATTATTTTGGTTTAATAATCTGGTTTGTAATTTAATTTTTTGTTTATATATTTTGTTATNTTTTTTTTTAATTTTAAATTATTTTGGTTTAATAATCTGGTTTGTAATTTAATTTTTTGTTTATATATTTTGTTATAAATCTGACAAAACTCCTTGTGGGATTTATTATACGTTTTATTTTTGGTCTACACCCACTCTTGCCACGTTTGTTTCATGTCTCAGACTTGGTTTTCTGTGACGACATAGTGACATAGTACGGCAATGGAGTATGTCCAAAATATTTCACTTAATTTCTTATACTTCTACTGATACTTAGAACAATGACATGTGCATAGTGATCTCATTTAATTCAGTTCAGGTTATGAGTGGTTTAAGGCGGGTNCTGATACTTAGAACAATGACATGTGCATAGTGATCTCATTTAATTCAGTTCAGGTTATGAGTGGTTTAAGGCGGGTTTCCTTTGTGGCAAGTGAAATAATCTGCCATGTTGTTTGAAGGATACCTGCAACTGGGCTAGCATCCGAAAAGAAAACATTTTTTTTTTGGACATGCTCCAATGGAGTGGGTCTGCGAGTGTCAGAAATAATGTTTCGTTTGATAAGTAATCTGTACTTAGCGCGACATTTAAATGAGCGGTTGTTAAACACCTTGACATTAATACTGATCTTCTTACCTTATGGAAGATGATAGAACATGGAACACATTAAAACGCTGTAAATGTTAGAAAGCTAAGTCAAAACAGACATTTAACTCTGTTTCTTTGAACAAATATTGAAACCCTCGGTTTTGAACGATCCCGTTTTTATTTTTATTTATCCAATTTTCCCATCTTAATGCAGTTTAACTATTTTTGCTGTACACTGTCAGAAATTTCTGTAGATTTACGGCAACTTTTACGTACATGTAAAGTTAACTTACGGAAAGCCACTTCGTAATGATGAATAACAGAAATGAGCTCCGTAAATATAAAATACGGAAACTCTCCGTATTATCATGGTTACGAATTTCAGACACGAACAATGCCGATGATACCTGAAGCGTATAAAATCCCATCTTCACAATACTATATCGTGTAAAATAGTAGTAGGTGAGCGGTGAGCCACTCTTAAAATAACAATTCGTTGATTTTTTTTTTTTTCAAATTACGCTACAGGACAAAACTTTCTGTATACACAGAGAAACACTCACATAAGGAAATTAAAACAATTCTTTGTAACCTCGTTTTATAAACCGCAAATAAAACAAAATAGCAAGTGCTCTAACACGACTTGACACTAAGAAAGGCGCGTTCGTCACTTTCATGTAAAGTCCATATTTATGAAATACGTTGAGATGTGGTAGGTGAGTGCTTCGAGTTATTGCGTGTTAATTTTCCGTTTCTTGTTTAAATCCAACTAGTGGACAAAATATTTAAACGTTTTTGATGTCTCTGTAAAAGCGTGATGGGTTAGTGGATTATGTGTTGGACTGTGAAGTATTTCTTTAGAGTTCAAATCCCGCTACCGGAAAACATTTTTTAAACTTTAGTCATTTTTATACATAGTAAAACTCCCACATGACGAAAGTAAAAAGTTTTTTTTTGTTACCCCATTTTATTAATAGCAGATTTGAAAAAAACTTGGAAGTCTATGGACACGTTCCGTGAATTCACATATAGTTATGTAAAATTTACGGAGAGAACGTTATTGAAAAAAAAGAGGAGTCCGTAATTGAACGCAGATGTCTGGATAATTTTAACCGTTAATTTCCGTAATTTTTCAGACATTTTTTCTAGCAGTGTAGCAAAAAGACTACATTCTACTACAGCGAAAATTTCTTTAACAGAACGTCAGCTATATTCTAATTGTTCCTACAAAAAATTTGCAAGAAGAAAACGAAACATTCGAATACTATTATTGATGTTAAGTCGCTGCTGCACTGGAAAAGTGATTACAGAGATTACCTGATATTTTCACCGATGTATTTTCTGCGTGTTCCGTCAAAGTGCAAGAAGTAGTAGTAATTAATATATAATGCTTTTTACAGAAACTAACCAGTTAGAAAATTTCTACTCGTTTTTGAAAGTAGTTACTTGACTCATCACAACGTAGCTCTGTAATAGCTTTCGTTTTTTATGGCACCATCTTGTGGCAAAAGTAACTTACGCTAGTCATGGCTTCTTCTTTTTATCCTATTTCACTGGCACGTTATATAGGCTCATATTCCCCGAGTCTCTTTGAAAGCGGAGTTCTATAGTCTATTCACAGTATAGTCACGCTTTTTGAGTCAAACCTTTGAAAAATTACCCCACGTATGATGCGTTTTGGGTTCTTTTCTAAACGTGTAATATATCACAAACGTTTTATACGTCTCTAAACAAAAAATTATCTTATTTCTGTTAAATTGGATTTTACTTATATTTTATCTTTAAATTAAAATACTTCACTTACAGTTAATGTTAATAAACACAGGGGAAAAATAGGCGTATTGGCAAGGCCTAGTAAGAAATAGTCTTCATTCAAAATATTATTAAACTGAGTGGGCACGAATGCGGTGCGTTGCCACTTTTTGGTGAAATTTTCTAGACTTACTTAGGTTTTGTTTGCATAAGGTGGAGGTATAGCCTGAAAGTAAAACTAAAGATGAGCTTCAGAAAAGTTGGAAATTACCGTGAAAGGACTAAAAATCTGTAACGCCTTAAAAATCATATTCTTATTTGCCACTGTTGATAAGAATATTTCCACTGTTTTGCTCACGTAATATTTATTTGCTCATTGTTTGCTTATTTGTGGCAGCCACCGTTTTTAAATGCTGTTGAATAAGGATAAGTTTTAAATTTCTAGAAGTCCTTCATAATTATTACAAAGAGGTTAATGAACGGAGACCATGGGCTAAGAGCAAAATTATATTTTGGTTTTCATGGTAACGCCAGACGTAAAAAGCAATATAATATATGTTGCAGCCCTCTCGTGATTGGCGCGAGTCTTAAAGTTACGCCTTAAGCAGGAATTTGAAGATCTAGCCATCTTCTATTTGATTTATTAATTTTGTAACGAGTAGGGCCTATTGATACAAACTACCCGATGAGGGCGAAGACAGGCTTCAACGGGATTTAAGGAGAAGGTCTGTACGCGCATCCTACTTGAGTATTAATTTAGACTCAAGTCTGGTCTACCATGTAGTGACTATGGTACTAAGTGGACTTTATAATGTGTACCGCGAGCCAGAGGGCTTGGCCAGGTAAGAGAACTCACACGTCGTGGTATTTGCGAAAACGCCTAGCGAGCCAGCCTACATATTTTTCTACAAGATCCTGCAACGTAATAATATTTGCAGATAAGTAATTTGAGATTTTTGACTACAGAGGCAAAATATAAATTAATTAAATTAATTTTCAGAACGTCATTCGAAGTGTTACAGACGACATCTTGAACATTAAATTTGAGTTACTCGACATTTCCTAATCAGTTTCCTATGTTTTTCCGGGGCTAGTTTAAGAATACACGTTTTAATTAATTTTCATATTACAAGATTTTAATAAATTTTACCAGTAATAAATGCGTGTGAACTATTAAAGATATACCATCACGAGGGAGGCTCAACGTTACTGAATGGCCACACAAATCAAAGCAGAATTTTAAAGCCTACCCTGATAGAATTAATAACCATTAAAATCAATTTCAAATAATCTTACCAAGCCTATGTGTATATTTTATTTCTGTAGCTTGCAGTAGATTGATTTTATTTTCCCGCCCAGTGTTAATGATTGTTGTTTAAATTCATCTGAGGCTTGCGTTCCAGAGGCACATTTTATGGTAAGGAAGGTNCTGATACTTAGAACAATGACATGTGCATAGTGATCTCATTTAATTCAGTTCAGGTTATGAGTGGTTTAAGGCGGGCTTCCTTCGTGGCAAGTGAAATAATCTGCCATGTTGTTTGAAGGATACCTGCAATTGGGCTAGCATCCCAAAGGAAAACATTTTTTTTTGGACATGCTCCAATGGAGTGGGTCTGCGAGTGTCAAAAATAATGTTTCGTTTGATAAATAATCTGTATTTACCGCGACATTTAAATGTGCGGTTGTTAAACACCTTTAAATTAATACTGATGTACTTACTCCATGGGAGAGGATAGTACATGGAATGTACAAAGACGCTGTAAATGGTAGGAAGCAAAGTCAAAATAGACATTTAACTCTGTTTCTTTGAACAAATATTGAAACTCTCGGTTTTGAAAGATTCCGTTTTTATTTGTATTTATCCAATTTTCCCATCTTAATGCAATTTTTATATTTTTGCTGTACACTGTTAGCAATTTCTGTAGATTACGGAAACTTTTACGTGGATGTAAAGTTAACTTACGGAAAGCCACTCCGTAATGACGAATAACGGAAATGAGCTCCGTAAATATAAAATACGGAAACTCTCCGTATTATCATGGTTACGAATTTGAGACACGAACAATGCCGATGACACCTGAAGCGTATACAATCCCATCTTCACAATACTACTTAGTGTAAAATAGTAGTAGCTGACCGGCGAACCACTCGTAAAGTGCCAATTCGTTGATTTTTTTTTTTTTTTTTTTTTTTTGCTTTTCTCTAATCAGCTTNAAATGAATTTTTTCGCAACCTCGTTTTCTAAACCGCAAATAAAACAAAATAGCAAGCGCTGTAACACGACTTGACACTAAGAAAGGCGCGTTCGTCACTTTCATGCAAATTCCATATTTATGAAATACGTTGAGATGTGGTAGGCGAGTGCTTCGAGTAATTGCGTGTTAATTTTTATATTCTTGTTGAAATCCCACTAGAGGACAAAATATTTAAAAGTTTTTTATGTCTCTGTTATACACAGTGAAATACATTACAAAAATAAAACTCTTTTTATTATCCCTGTTTGTAAACCTGAAATAAAAATGAAACTCGCTAACCCTCTAGCATGACTAGAAACTAAGAGAGGTACAATAAATATTAATCCCATATTTACAACAGTACTTCATGTAAAAGCGTGGTGGGTTAGTGGATTATGTGTTGGACTGTGAAATATTTTTTTAGAGTTCAAATCCCGCTACCGGAAAACATTTTTTAAACTTTAGTCATTTTTAAACATAGTGAAACACCCACATGACGAAAGTAAAACGTTTTTTTTGTTACCCTATTTTATTAAGAGCAGATTAAAAAAAAACTTGGAAGTCTATGGACACGTTTCGTGAATTCACGGATATTAATGTGAAATTTATGGAGGGAACATTATTGAAAAAAAAGAAGAGTCCGTAATTGAACGCAGATGTCTGGATAATTTTAACCATTAATTTCCGTAATTTTACAGGCATTTTTTCTAACAGCGTAGCAAAAAGACTACATTCTGCTACAGCGAAAATTCCTTTAACAGAACGTCAGCTATATTCTAATTGTTCCTACAAAAAAATTGCAAGAAGAAAACAGAACATTCGAATACTATTATTGGTGTTAAGTCGCTGCTGCGCTGGAAAAAGTGATTACAGAGATTATCTGATATTTTCACCGATGTATGTTCTGCGTATTCCGTCAAAGTGCAAGAAGTAGTAGTAATTAATATATATTGCTTTTTACAGAAACTAAGCAGTTAGAAAATTTCTACTCGTTTTTGAAAGTAGTTACTTGACTCATCACAACGTAGCTCTGTAATAGCTTTCGTTTTTTATGGCACCATCTTGTGGCAAAAGTAACTTACGCTAGTCATGGCTTCTTCTTTTTATCCTTTTTCGCTGGCACATCATGTAGGCTCATATTCCCCAAGTCTCTTTGAAAGCGGAGTTCCATAGTCTATTCACAGTATCGTCACACTTTTTGAGTAAAACCTTTGAAAAATTACCCCACGTATGACGCGTTTGGGTTATTTTCTAAACGTGTCATATATCACAAACGTTTTATACGTCTCTGAACAAATAATTATCTTATTTCTGTTAAATTGGATTTTACTTATATTTTATCTTTAAATTAAAATACTTCACTTACAGTTAATGTTAATAAACACAGGGGGGAAATAGGCGTATTGGCAAGGCCTAGTAAGAAATAGTCTTCATTCAAAATATTATTAAACTGAGTGGGCACGAATGCGGTGCGTTGCCACTTTTTGGTGAAATTTTCTAGACTTACTTAGGTTTTGTTTGCATAAGGTGGAGGTATAGCCTGAAAGTAAAACTAAAGATGAGCTTCAGAAAAGTTGGAAATTACCGTGAAAGGACTAAAAATCTGTAACGCCTTAAAAAATCATATTCTTATTTGCTACTGTTGATAAGAATATTTCCACTGTTTTTCTCACGTAATATTTATTTGCTCATTGTTTGCTTATTAGTGGCAGCCACCGTTTTTAAATGCTGTTGAATAATGATAAGTTTTAAATTTCTAGAAGTCCTTCAGAATTAATACAAAGAGGTTAATGAACGAAGACCATGGGCTAAGAGCAAAATTATATTTTGGTTTTCATGGTAACGCCAGACGTAATAAGCAATATAATATATGTTGCAGCCCTCTCGTGATTGGCGCGAGTCTTAAAGTTATGCCTTAAGCAGGAATTTGAAAATCTAGCCATCCTGTTTCCACCAGGCAAGATGGCGACCTTGTGGGTTTCGGCCTGGTAGGGAATTCTATTTGATTTATTAATTTTGTAACGAGTAGGGCCTATTGATGCAGGCTGCCCGATGGGGGGCAAAGACAGGCTTCAGCAGGATTTAAGGAGAAGGTTTGTATGCACATCCCACTCGAGTATTAATTTAGACTCAAGTTTGGTGTACCACGTAGTGACTTGGGTACTAAGTGGACTTTATAATGTGTACCGCGAGCCCGAGGGCTTGGCCAGGAAAGAGAACTCACACGTCGTGGTATTTGCGATAACACCTAGCGAGCCAGCCTTACATATTTTCTACAAGATCCTGCGACGTAATAATATTTGCAGATAAGTAATATGAGATTTTCGACCACAGAGGCAAAATAGAAATTTATTAAATACATTTTCAGAACGTCATTCGAAGTGTTACAGACGACATCTTGAACATTAAATTTGAGTTACTCGACATTTCCTAATCAGTTTCCTATGTTTTTCCGGGGCAAGTTTAAGAATACACGTTTTAATTAATTTTCATTTTACAAGATTTTAATAAATTTTACCAGTAATAAATGCGTGTGAACTATTAAAAATATACCATCACGAGGGAGGCTCAAGGTTACTGAATGGCCACACGAATCAAAGCTGAATTTTAAAGCCTACCCTGATAGAATTAACAACCATTAAAATAAATTTCAAATAATCTTACCAAGCCTGTGTAGATATTTTATTTCTGTAGCTTGCAGTAGATTGATTTCATTTTTTCGCCCAGTGTTAATGATTGTTGTTTAAATTCATCTGAGGCTTGCGTTCCAGAGGCACATTTTATGGTAAGGAAGGTNCGCCCAGTGTTAATGATTGTTGTTTAAATTCATCTGAGGCTTGCGTTCCAGAGGCACATTTTATGGTAAGGAAGGTATAAGTGTTGTTACGTTGCTGAAAACTCTTTCTATCCTGTGTAGCCGGGCGTATACCAACTCCAGGTCAGGACTAAGTGTTAGGTAAAGAAAAGAAAAAGTAACCCAAATCCTATCCTTCTATATCTAGTACACACTCGTTACAGTAATTTCTACACACGTCTCCACACGGTCAAACTGACATTCTTATGGTAGAAGGGAAGTGACTTCCTACTGAGAATTGCATCCAACTGCACAACTTCGAGAACTCATCGAAAAGTAACACACGCTAACCGTCTTGTCAGAACAGTACGGTTTGTATTGCATATTAAAGGAGACACAATTTTGTAACACTGCAAATTTTTTTTTATAGAGTTTACTTATTTAAAAGTTTAAAAATATTAATTAAATAAGTTTATTTTAAAATTAAAGGTATTCGTATTTCCGAATTATGGATGTTTTAGAAAGCACGCTGTGGTGGCGCTGAAACACCGTACATCATATTTAATTATTCTACGCCGCAAATTATACGTCTTACATGGGATTATCGACGAGAGAGCTGAGGCTTACCTATTGGNAAGGCCCGAGGCTGCGCCCGCCGAGGTTCGAGCCGCGTCGTGGAAGAAAAAACGTGGTGATACCGTTCCACTTTTATTTAAAATTCTTAAATATATAGACGGTAGAATACCCAGTATAAAAACCTGTAGCTTAACTGACGTAGTCGATTTCCTAGTAGCTTTGTCTAACGTCCTAGTCTTGGGATTGTGTGAGCCATCTGTTATTTATTCTCCTGCATCACTCAAAGTGCCAGAACATCTGCAGTTGGTAACCTGCAGTAATTTATTACAGAAGGTTGGTACCCCAGTCGCTATTTCGCATTTGCGTATGAAAATACTGGAAAAATGCCAGTTCTGCGCAGAAGATGGAAGGGTTCGTTAAAGAAATAATACGGTTAGTTGCGGTGTTAGGTAGTCCGTGTGACGAGACTTACTCAACTCAAGTCATGTTTTTCAATCTTTTGCCAAGCAATCGTAGATTTTTTTCGTTTGCGAAAAAGCAGCAAATTTTATAATAACTGTTGGCGTTAGTTTCTCAAGTTCAGCTAACTATAGGCGAGAAGTAGTGGTGACAAAGTCAAAACCTCAATGTAAATACTGTTCACGCACGAACCACGCTAGCAAAAAGTGTTTCTTTAAAGACAGCAAAAAGAAGGTGACGAGTTCCGTGCAAACAGGGGATAAAGCACACTTTGAAAAACACGCGAAAAAGCTAAAACATAAACGCGACGCATATACGCAGGTGGGCGAGGAGAATATGTCACGTCAAAATAACAGCGGAAAGGAAAAAGTGACACGTCCTCCATGTGTGTTACGTTTGCGGTAATGACAATCATTTGCAGTACTCTTGTCCCTATAAGAAAAAACCTATGGGCATAGTCAGTGTGAATAAGTTTTCATCTAGGAAAAATAAGCTGGGTTTATTGTTTGTGACATTGCAAATTGGCGTTTCGCGAGTAACATCGTTAATTGAATCAGGTGCTTCCGCGTCTTTAATGAGTCATGAAATGTGTAACCAAATTATGCGCGACAACGTCGTGTGAATAGTTCATGTTTCGCAAGGCAAAAACACAGTATTTTCACTTGCTAATGGCGGTTTAGTAAATTCGCAGGCCGTAGAAACCATGAAAATTTAAGGTTGAAAATTTTTCGTGGAAGTTGCAGTTTCAGTTATTCAAAGATTTATCGTATCCGGTCATACTCGGTATTGATTTTTTGGGGAAGACGCAGTGTTGTGTAGGCGTGAAGAATAAAGGCTTGCGTTTTGGGTTTTATCCAGAGTCCCCTGTACGGTTAGCACAGCCGTCGAACTGTAGGAAAGCGCAGATGGTTAAGTTAGGGGAACAGTTGGAGGCAGAAATAAAGAAAATTAAAGCTGAGTTTGATGACGTGGTTACAACATAGGCGGGTCATTACATTAAAAACCCAATAGTACTGAAATTGTGTTTTTAGTTTTGTACAGAGTGCCTCCGTCTAAGGTCCTTATCTTTAAAAAAAAATTCTGGTGGATTTGAAACAAGAAGGCATTATTGAAGACTCGTACAGTGCGTACGCAAGCATTCCGAAAAAAAAAACAGCCGGGGAAATACCGTTTGATTAATCACTATAGGCTAGTCAATGAGAACATATATATTGGTCCATACCCAATTCCAGTATTAGACAAGGTATTTCAGTACTTGTGTTAGGCTAAATGTATCACCATCTTGGACTTAAATTCTGCGTTTTTGCAATGTGAGCTGCACCAAAATTCTACAGAACCCTTGGCGTTTTGTACCTCGCGGGGTCTTTATCAGTGGACACGTTTGCCGATGGGAGTAAATTGCGGCCCTCAAGGCATGTCGCGGGTTTTGTACCAAACTTTAGGAAAATATATTCATGACTGCGATAACGTATATTGATGTGGGCGTATACAGTAATACTTTAGAGGAGCACCTGGTCCACGTGCGATTAGTGTTAAAGACTTTGCAAGAAACTGGGTTAATAGTTAACCCTGATAAAATAAGTTGGGCAGAACATCATCTTCGCTTTTTAGGTATTATAATTTATGATGGTCAGTTGCGTACTGACCCAGAGAAAATTAAAGCTATTATGGATTTTCCGGTTCCTAAAAACGTGCGACGTGTTAAGCGTGTTTGAGGCATGGCAGCTTCTTACGAGAAATTTATACCAAATTTGTCTTATACTACAAAGCCTTTAAATTTATAAACGAGGGAAAACTGAGTTTGTGTGGAGCTATGAACAGCAAATAGCATTTAATACGTCAAAATACAGTTTAACACAGCCGCCAGTTTTGCAATAGCCAGCCAAATTTTTATGATAAAATTTTATCTACATTGCGATGCAAGTTTTGTCGCTGTAAGAGCGGTGCTTAGCCAGAAGAAAGACGGCGACTTTGTTCCCGTGGCGTAAGCTAGCAAACCTTTGACAGCTGCAGAGCGGAAATAAATCATCTATGAAAAAGAATGTCTAGCTTTCATATGGGGAATGGTGCATTTTTATGATTTAGACCACGCGTCGTTCGAGTTGTTTACGGACAACCAAGCTGGCTGTTAAAATCTAATAAACCGGTTGGCATGGCGGCTATAGTCGGTTCACGACTGGAAGAAACTTTTGAAAATCAACCTTTGAAAAAACACCCTAGCCGTTAGCTACATGCATATAACATTACAAGCAGCGGCGAGCGCGGATACAGTTAGGCCGTCAGGTTGCCAGCACAAAGAGAGTAAATAGTTCTAAAGTTTTAACGTAATTGTTAATTTATCGCTTACAAATGGTTGTCGAAAAGAATTTTATCGTATTATGCCAATGATTAATGACGTGATGCTAACGTATTTAGATTTCAACGTCTTTTGGATAGTTACACAATCCCGCTCAAGGCGAAAGTNGAAATGGGCTTGAAAGTAGATCTTTAGCAGGGCTTCAAGAAAGTCTCTTCCAGTCGTGAACTGACTATAGTAAGACTATCGCGCTTTATATTTGAAGTTCACCACGTCAAGGGCAAAGATAATTCTGTAGCTGATGCGCTATCGCGTATGTTTTGCAGCGATGAGTTTGAGGTGAATGTAGGTGATTCGAGTGAACCACAGAAAATTAAAGCAATACAAGAAATAGTGTCAGATTATGTTGAGTCAATAGAATTTTTGAATACGTTGCAAAATTTTCCTGATGTTTTTGTAGATATTAAAGAACACCAGGAAAATGACTTAGAATGCCAGCAAATAATGTCGTATTTAGCTCAGTCCGGTTACGCAGTTTATAAAGGGTTTATTGGGACATTGTCGGAAAAAGCGAAAATTTCGTTTTTTTTACCGGGCAAGTTAAGACCGATGGTGTATAAGTATTACCACGAGTTCTTTTTTCGGAGGGCATGTAGGTCGAGATTAAACAATTTCACGCATAACCGAGATTTGTACGTGGCCTGATGTGCAGAAAGACATTGAGACACGCGCAAGGGAATGTAGTGCGTGCCAACAAGGCAAGCCGATAAATCAAAAGCAGGAAAGAAAGTATTACGTGTTTCCCTCGAAGATTGTATTGGAAAGGGTGTACTNGGCAAGCCGATAAATCAAAAGCAGGAAAGAAAGTATTACGTGTTTCCCTCGAAGATTGTATTGGAAAGGGTGTACCTGGATGTTATGGGACCTTTACCGCGTAGCAAATCTGGTTACGTCTACGTGTTTGTAGCGATGGATAGTTTTAGCAAATTCTGTTTCTTTTTTCCATTGTTTACAATAAAAGCTGTTGAAATTTATAAGGTAATTTTTCATCATTTGTTTTGTGTTACCTGAGTTCGTAGTCACGGAAAATGCGTCGTATTTTGTCTCGCAAGAATTTCGCGACTTAATGTTCACGTGGGGAGTTAAGTTAATACACACGTCACCTTACTANGGCAAGCCGATAAATCAAAAGCAGGAAAGAAAGTATTACGTGTTTCCCTCGAAGATTGTATTGGAAAGGGTGTACTTGGATGTTATGGGACCTTTACCGCGTAGTAAATCTGGTTACGTCTACGTGTTTGTAGCGATGGATAGTTTTAGCAAATTCTGTTTCTTTTTTCCATTGTTTACAATAAAAGCTGTTGAAATTTATAAGGTAATTTTTCATCATTTGTTTTGTGTTACCTGAGTTCGTAGTCACGGAAAATGCGCCGTATTTTGTCTCGCAAGAATTTCGCGACTTAATGTTCACGTGGGGAGTTAAGTTAATACACACGTCACCTTACTANCGTATTTTGTCTCGCAAGAATTTCGCGACTTAATGTTCACGTGGGGAGTTAAGTTAATACACACGTCACCTTACTACCCGCAGGCGAACTTGGTAGAAAGAGTCAACTGGAACATTGCAGTGGCCTTGCGTTGTTTTCAGAGAATGGGACACCATATTGCACAATCATATTTTGTGTTTTAACAATGTAATTCATAGTGCCCATGAACGTACTCCATTTGAAGTCTTTTTGGGAAGGCAACTTTTACACCCCTTTTAAATGCGTGGTCATTGCAACCATTATATGTGGAAAATGTAGGAAATAAAGAGATGTTAAAATTGTGGGAGGAAGTTACGCAATATTTGTTCGTTCATCACAAGACAATGGAAGACAAGATGAATTTACAACGTAAAGAAGTTACGTAGTGGTGAATTGATTATGGTCCAAACTCATTTTATTAGTTCTGAAATTGATTATTTCAGCTAAAAGTTAGCTCCGCAGTGGACCGGACCGTTCAGAGCTGTACGATTTTTAACACCAGTTACTTTATGTGGAAATTGTAGCTCAGAAACAAGCAAAGAGTTGAAAGTTCATATAAGCCATACTAAAGAATTTTATGGTTAAGTGAATAACAAGAACCCTGCCCCAGCCCTATGTAATTTGGAGTATTGTGTGTTAGTAAAATTTCTTTTTAAACATTATATATTTTTAGTATGTGTAAAGGATTTGATTAAAGTGTAGAAGAAAATTAGTGAGAAAATAATTTCTTGTTAAATTACAAGAATTATTAACGTAAGAAATTTTATAATTACATAAAGGATTATTAATGGAAATTGTATTTTAGCCCCACGCGCAGCATTATAAAGGTGTGCAGTGAAAAACCCAGTTGATAAGAGGTGGTTTTAATTACGTCGTCCTGGTGTGTTTGAGGAACTCCGGAAGTAAGTCCAAGAAGAACGGAAGATCTACGAGCGTATGCGAGTTGTGCTTCCGACCCAATAGCGACTAGGAATGGACACCCGAAATCGCTAATTGTAGAACGCGGGCGTCCACACTGACGGTTGAAGGAGGGGAGGATATGTGACGGTGCTGAAACACCGTACATCATATTTAATTATTATACGCCGCAAATTATACGTCTTATATGAGATAATCGACGAGAGAGCTGAGGCTTACCTAGTGGATGACCCGTTTGACGTCAGCAAGGACGTCACAGCCGACGCGGGTGCGCGGCTTGGCAGGCGAGCGGAGACTGAAGGCCCGAGGCTGCCCCCACCCCCTCACCACACCGATACCTTCTTCCTTCCAACATGTATGGGGGGAGGGGGGGGGGCGTCTAGCAACAGTTTGACGCTACGATATACGTCATCAAGATTTTAATTTACTGGACTTGAACCACTTCGAAAATCATCTGGGATGTTCCTCAACACTGGTCAACGTGATTTTTGGACTATAAAAGGGGTTGTATTTCGTCTTGGGAAGACAGAAAGAATAGGGACCTCAACATAATAGGATATTAACTTGGCAGAAGGCATATCCTGCTATGTTTTTTAGGGACTTTATTATGGGGCATTTATAGGGAAAATATTTTAAGATAAGTGTGTTTTATAATCAGTAAATTTTGAAACGTTGCAATATTTGGGCTAAGTTTGTTATAATCTGTAAGCCCATAATTAATGTAACTTTTTATAATTTATTCGTTATAAACATTTTCAATGTAAAGTCTTTTAAAGTCTCTTTTTTAGCTATTTGTGATCTTGAATTTTTGATATTGGACATATTATATTTAAAAAAGAGAAAAAGAATAAGTCCACATATAAACGAAACAAAAAAAACTGTCTGTTGATCATCTCTCACAATTTTGGGGGTTAAATACTTGATATTCCAACCTTTATTAGAGGATGGTTGACTTTTTCGCAATATTTTGCGACTGCGCTATTCACTTGCACTCTGAAATTGAAACTCTGCTGATTGAAAGATTTTGGTAACTCATTTATGTCCAAATGAGTTTTATGGAAGGAAAAGGAGTAGAACGTCACTGTCACGGAGTGGTTGGGTTTCCTGCGAGTGCTCCCGCTCTGTGAAAACGTTTTGCAAGAAAACAGTCGCATGTAGGGAAATCATAATATACCTAATTACCGTGGGTAGGAAAATGTTGGTACTAAAGTAAAATATATTTCAATAATAGATTTAATGTTTGTGTCTGAAATAAACATGCAGAACATCAGCCATTAAAAATATTTGTAAAGGTTATTGTAAGTTTTCATAACTTACGACAAATATAACTATCATGGTAGCTCTATTTGACGAATGTCTTTCAGCATAATATGCTTTCTGAAGCATACGTATTAGCAATGCACATAAGTTTGTCGCGTGCCGGTTTAGGGATTATAGCACGATATTGGCTCACATCCATCACCCCCTCACACCCCCCCGCCTAGCGCACTTCGCTGGCGCCTACGAGACGGCACGTGGAACCACAGGCAGGTGGAAAATTTCGGGACACGTGGAGCTGAAGCGAAGGCCTCCCCCTCCCCCACACCCCCTTCTACTTCGTACGTCTCTAGCCGCCGGGAGATCTGTTGAGAGTGCAGGGCTTTCTTGAGTCATCAGCAAATAATCCGGTGTAGTTCGCCTGAACGCAGTAAATACGCACCACGGAAGTATCGCTGACGACAGTAGGTATTATCCCCCCCGCCAAACCTTCAGAAGGTTAGGCGTCTTCCACTTCACCCCTCTCACCCCCTTCCCTCCCCTACAAGGCGCCACGTGCCGCCAATTCAGGACAAAGGCGGGCGTGTATAAAAACCCCTTTCCAAGAATAGGTCAGTCAGTAATATCGGGTACGTCAGGCAGTCGTATCGGGGCAGTTGTTAGTTCATCTTCACCGTCGAGAGACGTCAGTTCGAGCAGAGAGTAAGTCAGTACAACAGTTACTAAGGCCGGGATATCGGAACCCGGCCACGTCCGTCAGCCGCATCATTAAGGGGTCAGTCATATCGGGGCAGTCAGAGGCTGCGATACTCCGTGCCGGGAGAATCAGTTACGTCAGTAAAGTCAACCAGTCAGTAGAAGATCGCCGAGCAGAGAGTCAGGTCAGGGGTTCGGACCCCTGACCACGTCAGTACGTCAGCAGCAACTGTGGCCTTGCCAAGGCCTACCCATCGCCGGAGATCACCCACCACAGCTGACAACACCCGCAACAAGAGTTAAGTATGACAATCACCGTCACGAGAAGCCCACTCAACCACGAATTCGCCCAGTAAATCCGAGTAACCAAACTATCACAGTACCGCACCTCTCAAGTGTTGATGTTGTGTATTTGTGAATATATACGAGACAATATATTCGTACTTCAAAATACAACAGTAATAGTCTACCTCATTACAATACCCACAACCTCCACGCACTTTATAGTCGGTGCCTGGGGGACATTAACTCTGACCATATAAGCCGCCATGTCCTCGACAGTGGCGGTACCTGCGTCAAGTTGCAATAAAAAACAGTTATTAACTGATTGCTCTTAAACATTAAAATCAGTTATTTATTGCGAAGTATATTACAGGAATGCAAAATACACATATTCTTTATCATTTCCAGCATTAGTCATATTTACCCGACAATTTGTGTGGTGTGTGTAGTGTTTGGAATGAGTTCTGCATGCTGTACAGTCGTGTGCAATGCTCCATTGGAACCCACTCTACTTCTACCATAACAGTGACTCGTCTAAGAAGAGTTTATTTCATTTCGAGGAGGAGTCACGACTGATATTCTCATATGGCTTCATTCCTTTCATAGTGTTCTCTTGTACCGTTTTAAAATGTGGCACTGTTCTTAGAGAATTTTGAAAACTGATTTTCATCTTTTAAGTCAATTACAACCATGGCAAGTAATATTGTTGAATGTCTTGTTATATTTATTATTTTAATTATTGCGGTATATAATAACTTTATTCTCCTTTAAAACTATCTTAGATTTATTTAATTATATTTGTGAGATATATATGTATGTCAAGACTTGTATTATATTAAAAGTTTTATATAATTTGAGGTATGGTTTATCTGACTATATAAATTAAGTTATTTAACTATTTAAGTCTATTTAATCGTTTGCAACTATTTTATTGTTTGAATATTTTTCCCGCTACCTTGATTTCAATTCAATTTTGGGTCTATGCTTTAAACGCTACGTTTATATTATATATAAGTATGATACACAGCCATCACAGCCATGCTCTTAATTTTTAACGAGGCGCTCTTAGCCATTACGGCCATTCTGCGCCCCGGCCACCCAGTCGGCGGGAAAGAGGGATCACGCCCTCTCATCGCAGACATGACCAGCGCTCACCCAAGTTGACCAAATCCGAAGCCCCGATCTGATTCATAAAATCGCACCGAGCAAGTCCTACCACAAGGCCTGAGATCCTAGTACTCAGTTTACCAAGCATGTGGTCTAGCCGGAGTACTATCCGAACCCCTAACGTCATCACAGGACGCCACTGGAGCAGGTGCCTGCTCACCGCCCGGCTCTTCAGCAAGAGGGGGAATCTCTCCGAGCCTCCTCCAGCACACGGAGTCAACCACTGCCAGCACGAGTCCAACCTCTATTGATCAGTACACCAGTGAGAACCACTGATGGGGCTAACCTGATCGTCCCGTGCTACCACTTAATTTCCATGGCGCTCATGAGTTTCCTGTATCCAACCGCCACGCCGAATCACCCCCGGAAGGGAGGTGCGGTGGGCTCTGAAGGGTTGTCTTCGTCATTTTCCGGAGAATCTGAAGTCCCAACAGGAACGCCCTTTTGTCATCACAGCCGTTGGACTCACCAAAGCCAACCGCAGAGTGATCAATAGGCTGTCATCGGATACGACCATTACCATACGTAGAATTTCTTCACCAGGAAATTCCTGTCTTGGGCCCCAATGGCCTGAATGCCAAGTGGTCCAACACCCCAACAAGTGGTTGGGCCTAGGTGCTAATTATCGGCCCAAGCCATCACGGCAAAAAACCCCTATCCAGACTCTATGAAGCTGGTATCCCATAGGGCACGGGCGGCGGAGCCCAACTACGTTAATATTGTTCGTCGAAGCCTGCAGACCGGCGTTTCATGAGTTTGTTTCTCTACCGACCGGATATGCAATGCTGCGTTGCGAATTCTTTCAGTCGCCGTCTGAAGCAACCCCTTCCACTCGCTTCCCTGCAGCCGCAGTTCTTGCAAATTTTCTCGGAGTAGCTCTGCAGCTTGGCGCGTGATGGGTCTGTTCACGTGATACTTGCCCCTACCTCTGTGCGCTTGAGCACATTCGCCTCTTCTAGAGAGCCCATGACATCTATCGGGTGAATTGTAATCGTTTCGTTCGTCTTTTGTTCGGTACTTCTGCGTCTTTCGCGTAACCTTTCTTGAACACTTCTGACCTTGGCATGGAGCCATAATGACGCGCTGTTATGATGCTGCTGCAGTCATGCTTTTTGTCACTTAAGTGCCGATAAGATGATGTTTTGGTTTTTTCTTTCTGCATTTTTTTAGTGAGTAAAATTGTGCATTTAGTGGGTTTTTGGTGGTGCCGACTTCTTGAGTTTCACCGTTTGTCTGTTCTCCTCATGGTGAGTGAAGTCTTCAAATAATGGTTTCCCCTTCCCCTTCTTTGAAGTTGTTCAATAACTTGATTTAATTATTTTGTACTCACTGTTGTAGAGAGGGCCTACGTAAACCGCGTGGTTCATGACTAGTGCTTCACAAACCACATTTGCGACTTTTGGAATGTAATCGCAAAAACGCTCCGCTGGCTGCGAAGTTCAGCATATGTGTCGGTGTGCCTTGGACACTGCCTCGTTTCCCCTGCTTTTGGCAGCGTTCTCAACTCCCAGCTGCAGCGGGGACAGTGATGGCATTTGTTCTGTCTTCGGCGCGTGTCTTCCTCCCAACGACTGTTCTTTTATTTTCAAGAGTTCATCGGGCCTCGTCAAGTAAGTCTATTTTATTTTATTTTATTTTATTCTATTTTAAATATTAATATGTTTACCTATTACATGCCACGCACCGAAAAAAATGCAATTTCAAGTTATTCGTATCTATAGTAATTTATGTTAATAAATTTAAATTTAAATTTAGTAACTTACATTTTGTGCGGTGCATCCCTTTTAATAATTTTTAAACTGCTTGCAGTCAACTGATTTAAATTTATTTTCAACTAAAGTTTAATTAAAAAATTATGTGGTGTAAATGTAAGTCGATTATAACATTTTTTGTTCTGATGAAATACTTTCTTAAGTTCACTGTTACAAAGTAATTTCTGTTGCATAATTGATGCTTCAAGATAATGATGAATTTTTCCGGCTTATTTGTTTTCAGTTATTTTGTACTTGAATATTCAATAGTTATTCGTTCCAAAGGCTGTCATTCCGTTTGTTAGTTATGTTTAAAAAAAAAGGGGAAAAAATAAAACAAAATAATTCTGTGCAATCACAAGTCACGTCTTGTCATTTTAATATTAAAATATATTTCCTCTGNGTCGATTATAACATTTTTTGTTCTGATGAAATACTTTCTTAAGTTCACTGTTACAAAGTAATTTCTGTTGCATAACTGATGCTTCAAGATAATGATGAATTTTTCCGGCTTATTTGTTTTCAGTTATTTTGTACTTGAATATTCAATAGTTATTCGTTCCAAAGGCTGTCATTCCGTTTGTTAGTTATGTTTAAAAAAAAAAGGGGAAAAAAATAAAACAAAATAATTCTGTGCAATCACAAGTCACGTCTTGTCATTTTAATATTAAAATATATTTCCTCTGNAAAAAATAAAACAAAATAATTCTGTGCAATCACAAGTCACGTCTTGTCATTTTAATATTAAAATATATTTCCTCTGGGCCCTTATGTTTTGAAGCTACAAGTAAATGCTTGTAAAATATATTTTAATTCTTTCTTTTGTGCCATGTACGAACACCCAGCAAGATTAATTTTTTGTATGTCGCTTTCATTGCTATTTGTTGTTGTTGTTGCAGAGTCCTTTGGTAAGTTTCATTATTATTTTGTGCCACGTTTTGTTGTATTGTTTGTGACTTTCTTTGTTTGTTGTTTGTACCAAGGACTGACTGCATCTTTATTTTGATGAAGTGGATATTTTATTTGTTTATGGTCGTACATGGTCACCTACTCCAGGGATGGGAAAACGTTTTCTCGCGGGGGCCAAATCCAGGTCTGTATTTTGTGCGGCGGGCCACACTATTAATTTTTAATGTCGTGCTAGTTATTGAGTCCGCGATACTCGTGTCCTAGGACGATCATTTATGGTATACCTTGACGTATTTACTGCTTCCATACATATACTGCGAAGAGCAATTTTAGAGTCCAAGTAACATACAAGATTTGTTTACTACAGATTTCCAAAAATATTCCAACTGAAACAGTATTATCACATCTGAAAATAATTACAAGACACCAGTACCTTACATGAACTGCAGACACCATCACACAATACACTAGACACCTCTAAGAAAAACAATTATCACTACAAACAGACGTCAGACATGTGCTGCTATCCTTGCATTTGGTTGAATTTATTATTCATGAAACATTTCGCAGGCCACATCGGGCAACTTCAGTTATATTCGCGTGTCATTCCCCATGTTATTTCGTGAAGTTGCGTCGGGCCATTCGAGTCGTGATTGGCCTGCGGGCTGCTTTTTACTGAACGTCAGGCTGTGTGTCTCAATTGGCCCAGAGATACGCCCTCTAGTGCTCTCCTGGCATCCGCCATGTTCTTACACAACTCTAATGTAAGGTTAATAATTTTTTAGGCATCGAATTTAATGTTATTACTTTTAAACTGCATTTTTTTTTGTGACCCCGTGTTAACTGTTTTAACCGTAATAAGTCTTGATTGCACTCAATAAGAGTATTTGGCGGTAAAATTATGTCGGCTCTAAAATGGCGCTTAGAATATTAAACAGAGGGAAGAGTGGTTGCTAATTATTATTTTAACTGCCCACACATACGTTTCTTTGCACTCACTATGTGCTGTTGAAAACTTCGACATGTTATCATCGAATGAAGTGTTTGTTTACCAAAATGGGGGCCGCGATGGTGGAATGGTTAGACTACTCGCCTTCCACCTAGGCGAACCGGGTTCGATTCCCGGCGGGGTGGCCCCGGGATTTCCGCATGTGGGGTATCGTGCCGGACGATGACGCTGGCCGGCGGGTTTTCTCGGGGATCTCCCGTTTCCCCCGCCGTTGCATTCCGGCGCCGCTCCACGCCCGCCCCGCTTCACCCTCGTCGGCTCTCAAGACATCGACGTTAAGAGCCGCTCAATCCTCTTCACTCACTCGCAGATGGAGAAAGCGAGAGCAGACGACAGAGCGGTCTTAGTGGAGACTGTGTGTGTGCGCTGGAGCCTACCTCAACGTTGAGGCCGTGGATGGGGAAGATCTTGATGGAAGGGTCCTCTCGCGGCGCGAAGCGGTAGAACTCCCAGCGGCCCTTGTACCACTTGACGGAGTAGAGAGGGTCGCCCTCCAGGTCGAAGAGGCACAGCAGCACAGCTGTGTCGCCCCTCAGTACCGCTGGAGGCACTGACACCCGCACGTCCTTCAGCCCCGCCGAGCCACCTGCAACACCAAACATAACACACCTGATTATACTCCATTCACTACCAACTTTTCTGAAGCCCTGCCGAAGTTGTACTTCCACGATATTTATCCGCCTCACGCAATCAATGCTTAACCAAGTCTAGAAAATTACACCAAAGTGGCAACGCACAGCGTTCGTGCGCACTGAGTGTAATAACTTTTTGCATAAAAACTATTTCTTACTAGGCATTACCAACACACCCGTTTTCTCTGTCTTTATTCGTATTAGTTATAAATTAGATATAATAATTTACATATAACAAAAAATAAGTAAAATTTTAATTTAACAAAAATTAAGGTACTTATTTTTTAACTTAATTATAAAACGCTTGTGATACATGACTTATTTAGGAAACAACCAAATACATCAAACATGGGGAGTTTTTTCAAAGGTTTGTTTCAAAAATTTGTGAACAAACCACGAACAGTCTATATTTATTGATTTCTTGCAGCAATTTATTCTGCGAAGCAACAATTGAAACCATTAACAAGGTGAGACATACATATATAACACAAATAATGATATTAACAAAAAACTATATATATATATATATACATTACAGACACACAATGCTCTAAACTCATAAAGAAACATATGACCTTAACATAAACACACCTACCAGTTACACATAGATTACAAATCTTTATGACACAAAATACATTTAAAAAAGGATAAAATTAAAAGAAACAAACAAAATAAATTCAGTTTAGACCATAATAACTACTATTAATAAAACTAAGTTTCTTGTAAATTTGCCAGGCCTAATAGCTATTCACCTGTAAAATGTTTAAATAACTCTTGAAATTTTATTTTCTTTCCAAGACGGGATCAAATCTTAAAACTAGTTATATTTTAGAGTAAACCTCTTTACTATATAGTTTTTATTGTTTAATGTACAAAATTTTTCAGGAATTTATAATAATTTTATTAAGGTGGCGAAGTTAAGAGGGCGTGGTACATGTTGTTCACGGTTGATTGGGCACTTTTTAAACTAACCTTCGAAAAATGTTATTGCCGCCTGGTGCATATACATTATTTTAACGGACAAACCAACTGGCATGCGCTGAGTAAAGTTGGTAACGATGGAGGGAAAGTGGCTCCATACCTTAACATTACATGAAATATTTTACGTTAATATTTGTTTATACTAAAATATTTTCTTTTAATCTCTGTTTTTTTATGATTATAAGTGTAAGAATAAATACTTTTTAAAAATATTTGATTTTCTGATCATTTCACAGCTGCCCTTGTCTGACGCACGAATAAAGTGATGAGGACCACGGCAATGTTAATTTTCCATAAGGTGGAATAATACACAATGTGCATAGAAGTAGATCTTAAACATGGCTTCCAAAAGTTCTCAGTTTACTGTGAATAGCCTATATCACTGTGTTTAGTGTTAATTCATCTACCACGCTCTTTCTAGGCTAGATTGCTTTTCCTACCGCTTAAACGCCGTAGTGAGATAAACAGATAAATATGAAAATAACACGAACAATAACAGACAAATTCCCGCAAACGTTATGACTTTGACGAAATAACATNAACAGATAAATATGAAAATAACACGAACAATAACAGACAAATTCCCGCAAACGTTATGACTTTGACGAAATAACATTAACAAATAAGAACTACATTACACAGGAATATTATGTTGACGCAGAGATCACAAAGATGATCTATACATATTATAAAACTCAACGTCTCTCTGTCGGTCTGTCTGTTAGTGCGCGTATCACTCGAGAACCACTTATCCGATTTACGTGTTTTTTTTTAAATTCATAGCTATGTTTTCTGGCTAGGTTTTAGTATATATTTTGTTACGTAAAGTAACATAAGGAATAAGCAGTGACGATAATAGTGAATCAAGACGTAAAAAGGTTTGCCACCAGCGCGCTCTCTTGCAATACGCTGTCTAAACCGTTAAAGATGGAACAATATCAAAAGTTTTGTGAAAAAGAAATTTTTTGCGAGTCGGTTGACCGTACGCGGACGTGGAGAGCCACGGCAGCGGTGGGTTGAATTATTGTGCTGATGGGGGGGGGAGGGTGGTAGTATAACACGAGTCGCGTGCGCTCGGCCGGCACTCACGTTCGAGCATGGACGTGTATTTATGGCGAGTACGCTGCCAATTTTGATTTAGAAAAATTTGTCTTAAAAAAAAAAACTAAACAATAATTCTGTAGTCCACGCGAGCGGAGCCGCGGGCACAGCTAGTTATGTATATTTGCACTACACAAATCCACACACAGGATGCCAAAACTTATGAATATTGTTTAACGGAGAAAGGACAATAATTCTTACACATTTATTCATCACATACATACGTACGCACGCATTCTAAAAGTCAGCATAGGGGATGTACCAAGCGTAGAAACGTAAAAT
>NQII01000873.1:420067-479424 GCA_002778355.1 Clitarchus hookeri
GGGGGGGGGGGGCATTATTTGATGCCCTCGGTACTTATTGATAATATAAGCTCCAGTAAAAGGTTCTTAAAACTGATAAATGATGTGCAATTTTTGTATATTGTTTGGGAGTTTGTTCCAGAGCCAAACAGACTCAACAGAAAAACAAATGGGATATAAATCTGACTTATGGGAAGGAATGGTGAGGAGGAGGAAACTGTGGGGTCTAGTATTAATACTACTGCACGAATGTAGTGGTAGAATACTCGAATGCAGATACAACGGCCAATGATGCTCCATGGCTTAAAAAAGCAATACCAATATGAAGTTCCTTACGCCGTCTCAGGCACAGCTTTGACAAATTATTAATTCATTAACACTCAATGCACACAATCGGGTAAATACTGCATGGTCAGTACTCTACACTATAGGCCGTTCACTGTAAAATGAGCACTTTGGAAAGCCCTGTTTGAGATCTACTTGTATGCCCATTGTGTATCCTTCCACCATATGTAAAATAACATTACTAAGGGCACTTTATTTTGCCTCGGTCAAATAAAGCTCTGAAATTATTATAAAAATAAATAATATACGATTTTGTTTATTATTACAATTATATGCATTAGAAAACATAACACCAAAGAAATTATTTCACAATTCACAAATGTTTAACTAACACTTTAAATTCAATACTATGACAAGGAGCTACTTTACATCCGTCTTCACCAACTTACTGGGCGCATTCCGGTCAGCGTGTCCGTTAAAATACATGCAGGCAGAGGTAGTGACATTTTTCAAAGGTTCATTTACAAAGTGCTCACTTTACCGTGAACAACCTACACGAGGCTTGGGGCCCAGTTATCTTCCTCGTGGGCATAAGCGCCGATTTTTTGTTTCCAGTTCTCACTCATACTGTGCGTTTTATGTTTGTGCATGCGGTTATGCACGTGTGCAACGCTTATTTCATGTGCGCCAAGATTTCAGATATTTAAATATAATAATTTCTATCGAAATATTGCTCTGTTGTGTAAAGACTTATAAACAAGAAGTATTTTGAAAATAATGAGGCAAGCAGTCTATGATAAGTTATAAATACTTATTACAAACTGAAGTAATCGCCAACCACTGTTTATCAACCCATTGCACTGGTCTGCTTTGCTTACCCATATTCGGTGCCTATGCTTGTGTGTAACTGATTCGTAACCCATGTTACTGTCCTGGGAAGTTGATGGTTCCTATGTCTATAGCCGAACACATAATCCACAGCTCACTAATTATGATGATGAAAACAGTTCTGCATCGGATTGAAGTACAGTGCATATCGAGAAATGCCTTATTTTTAACACCTGAAACTATATATTGAATCAGGTCTGAGAGGTCGATACAAGGTTCGAAACGATCTCTTTTTCTTAGATTGAAAACGAATCGGATACATGTGCTGTGAAGTTTTTGAATTTTGGCAGATAGGGAGGAGTATAAATCACTACACACAACATCACATACAGTAGTCGAAGTGAGGCATGTCGTTCCCCTTCTCCAAGCAGGGTCTACACTTCACACGCACTGAAGGGAGTCTGCGATAATTGCTGTTATTCTCTCCTTCAGGCAGGTTCTAGGGGTCGCGGATGGCGTGCCACTAAAACGCTCGCCACTCACCATGGTGATTTTCCAACGCATCAAGCGGGACACTTGTCATAAGATATGTGATTTATATGAAAAGGAAATTGGTTAATTTCCCGGCATGACAGTGCTGTATAATATACAAGCTAACATGATTGTAAAGTTGAAAAACCCAATAAATATCTGGATGTAAATAAAATTTATTGTTACATTTTAATTGTAAGTTAACAAATACTAGTATAACAGTTTTACANATCTGGATGTAAATAAAATTTATTGTTACATTTTAATTGTGAGTTAACAAATACTAGTAGAACAGTTTTAAATTTACGTTACTTTGAAATATGTTTTCCATTTGAATGAATGGCACGCAACGAAGTGCTGTTTTCTAAAATCAGTGTATATAGCTCACTGGATGTGTAAACAATATAAATTTTAAGTGGTAGTTTATGCGTTAAAAGCAGGACTTTTAGCAGGACACTCGGCTAAAACGGGGCAACTTATAACTTTATTTGGCTTATCGCATCCCGCAGGTCAGTACTTAAAAAAAAAGGAGTGTCCTGCAAGAGGCAGGACGTCCTGTCATCCTCTACCCGCGAGCCAGCAGCCCGGCAGATAGAGCACCTCTCGCAACACTCGGTAGCCAGTCTGAAACCACAGCTTCCCAAAGTGAAACAGCGAATGGCTACGCCCGTCACAATGAAATCACCACGCTTCTTCGTCTCTATGCACTTACCTACCCTGCGACTCAAACTGAGCCGCATGCATGCCGTTAGATGCCGCTGGTCGGTGGGTTTCCTCGGGGAACTCCCGTTTCCCTCGTCCTTTCTTTCCAGCGCTGCTCCATACTCACATAATTTCACCCTCGTCGGCTCTCTCCACGCCACTCCACTATTGTCTATGTTGCATATGAAAGAAGAGTGTTTATATTTTCTAATATTGTAAACCATTAGGCCAGAATCTACTTACTTGCATATTTAACACAATAAAATATTACAATGTGTTTTAATCACAATCGCGAGAAAAACACATATTAGAGACGGAAATGTAAAACGGAAACTAGCATTCGGGCATCAAAAATTCTTAAATATTATTCGTATACAGGCACTGCTCAGAAATACTTAAAATTTTTAAAATTACAAATGTACTCCTGAAAGTTTGCGCTGTAAATGGTGGTTTAGGCAGGCGGCGAAGTTTATCTGAGGCCTAAGGGCGTGGGAGCATTAGGGGTAACCGAGACATGCACATCAACTCTCTCATAGACCTTTAGGCGCAAAGCACTGAACTGGCGTATAGTCTTGCCGTCGATAACGCGCCTCTATGAGACTTTCAGCAAAACATGTTATGACGTATTAATAAAAATAAAGGTTTGATGCAAGTCCCTATTCCTTTTTTAACGTTTTGTAACGTAATGTTTATACACTGGAGAGCCAAAAAAAATGGCATAGGCGTGCGTATGCAAATAACAAAGGTACGGAACCAATCAGAGTAACGCTATGCGATCGGCAGCGCCTATATAAGACAACAAGCGTCTGAAAAAGTTGCTAGATCGGTTACTGCTGCTACAATGGCAGGTTATCAAGATTTAAGTGAGTTTGAACGTGGTGTTATAGTCGGCGCACGAGAGATGGGACATAGCATTTCCGAGGTAGCGATAAAATTTGGATTTTCGCGTACGACCATTTCACAAGTGTATCGTGAATATCGGGAATCCGGTAAAACATCAAATCTTCGACATCGCTGGGGCAGAAAAAGATTGTGAACTAACGGGACAAACGACGACTGACGAGAATCATTAAACGTGATAGACGTGCAACCCTTTCTCAAATTGGCGCAGATTTCAATTCTGGGGCATCAACAAGTGCCAGCGTGCGAACTATTCAACGGACCATCATTGATATGGGCTTTCGGAGCCGAAGGTCCACTCGTATACAGTTGTTGACTGCACGACACAAAGCTTTACGCCTCGCCTAGGACCGTCAACACCGCCATTGGACTGTTGATGACTGGAAACACATTGCCTGGTCTGATGAGTCTCGTTTCCAATTGTATCGGGCGGATGGACGTGTACGGGTATGGAGACATCCTCATGAATCCATGGACACTACATGTCAACAGGGGACTGTTCAAGCTGGTGGAGGCTCTGTCATGGTATGGAGCGTACACAGCTGGTGTGAAATGGGACCCCTGATATGTCTAGATACGACTCTGACAGGTGACAGATACGTAAGCATCCTGTCCGATCACCTGCACCCATTCATGTCCATTGTGCATTCCGACGGACGTGGACAATTCCAGCAAGACAATGCGACACCCCACGCGTCGAGAGTTGCTACCGAGTGGCTCCAGGAACACTCTTCTGACTTTAGACACTTCCATTGGCCACCTAAATCACCAGACATGAACATTATTGAGCATATCTGGGATGCCTTGCAACGTGCTGTTCAGAAGAGATCTCCACCGCCTCGCACTCCTATGGATTTGTGGACTGCCCTGCAGGATTCATGGTGTGAATTGCCTCCTGCATACCTTCAGACATTAGTCGAGTCCATGTCACGTCGCCTTGCGGCACTTCTGCGTGCTCGCGGGAGCCCTACACGATATTAGGCAGGTGTACCTGTTTTTTTTGCTCTTCAGTGTACCTAAAAGAGACTGTGCTATGCTTGAGAGAGAAATTGAGGAACTTAAACACGTACACAGACGCGTAACGTTTCTTAAATGCTATTCGTAAGCAGACCTCACTCAGACATATTGGACGGTTTTTTTAATAAAACGTTTTCTGTTGGACCTCTGTGCACCATTCGGTGGCTTACCCATGCGCCCACCTTAACGTGACGTAGCGAGACGTAAAGACGCAGCTAAGCAGCCGAGAGCGACTGGCTTCCGGAGACGTAAACGGCCTTGCAACTACGACAGCTTCCTTCCCAGCTCGCGCTCGAATTGGGGAGGTGGGGGGAGGGAGGGAACGCCTCGTAATTTGAACGCAACAACGGCGCTGGCGGGGCCGGATGATGCGAGGGCCCCGGTAATCCGCCCTCAGCCTGCCCTGCACAGGCGGGAAGAACGGCCTTGGTGCGAGGGGATGCGTTCCGATAGCTCTCCGCGTCTGCGTGACGGAAACCTGCCACTAGCGCCGAACACATCGAGAGCGTTGCTGAAGGGAATGCAGTCATTTATTTTACTGGTAACGAAATAACAACGTGATGGCGTAACGAAGAGCATTTATCTACGAGAATATTTATTAATGCCAGTTTTAAAGATTAAGTATATTAAACATCGAAATCCCACACGTGTAATGTAGCTACAAAAACTTGACTCAGTTATTTTTTGGAAAATACGAATTAACTTTACTGAAGTCCAAGGGGTTTTTAATATGGGACCTGCGTTGCACCCCTTATGCATATCCTAGTGGTTGTCTAATTTTAAACGAAGTTAAGTGCACGGATAGCTGGAATACGGTGATCCAAAACTCAAGAATACGGGTTTATTGTTTAGGAAAATAGTCTCATATAACCGTCAGTGGCAAAAGTCGTCATAAATAATGTAAAGTCACTCACGGTAACATGTAGGATTGTCCACCACTCGATGAAGATCTTGAGAGCGTAACTAAATATTACGAACTATAAAAATACAGCTTGGAGTCGCAAAGTTTGTTAATCAGCAAACAAATTTGCAGTATGGCAGACCACACACTGTTCGTGTATCAAAAGGGTGTCTGAACTTCTTGTTTTGGCTGGCGATGTCTTTAAGAGCTCTCCTAGGATCATTATAATTGCAATTAAATATGACAAACAGCATACATTTAGATATTTAAACCATCACACAATATCCACTGCCATAACATAACCTCTGTCAAGAAACAAACAAAGCAGCTATCCCTACGAAATATTATGATATATAATTCTACTACGAGAAACCTCGACTACATGAATGGATCATAACATCACCCATCACCCACAGTCCATGCCATTAGAAGAGAACCAGCGATAGAAAAAATTCCATATCAATAGCTCATTTCGACAAGTCACACCAGTCATACCACCAGACCAACAGTGCTGACTCATCACTGCTCACTCATCACTGCTTTCTCCTCAGTGATGCCTTCACACAATACCGACACCTCACAGGTCTGTTTAACAACTGAGCGATTTTATTTGGTTGCAGTAATTTATATAATCATCCTGTCGGTCGAATACGAAGCCACGTAGTAATTCCCTATCGTTAGGTAGGGGAAATCAGTACATGCCTATTTGCTAAGTGGATGGTGTCGACTTGTTCTTAGCTCTGGATAATTTTACTGAAATCACTGAAGACATCTTCATTCCTGGTTTCTGCTCCCTCTGACATGACGGCAGCCGAACTATCTGGGTTCACTAGTGTACCATCTACAGAACTTTCAGTGGCGTATCGGTGTCGCTTTTGGTGAAAAGACTTTGCCTTCAAGCTTACTGCACGACGACACCAAGTTTATAAGTGCCAGGAATAGTTGGTTTCATGTTTAACGAAGGACTGAGATTTGTATAAGGATGCACACTTTACATAGACCAACATGATTATTTTTTGAGTGTTTCTGTAGTAATATATTTTAATAAATTTTAAACACAAAAATGTAATAATTTTTTTCTTATTAACCCTATATCGTAACCAGTCTGTTATAAACTGTCTTCGTTAGAAACATCACTATGTAGATAATATATTGGCTGATCACTAAGGTTATAAAGGGCTTAAACATGCATTCCTGGCGCTAGAAATGATACTTGCGAACTGAAATTTACGAGCGTGCCTCCTAAGAGTTCGCAAATTATATTTTCCAACCTAAATACCTGTACATATTCGCTTGTTTACGAGCCGACTTGCGAAAAAATGTGGTCTGCTACATTATCATTTTTAACGAATATATAAAAACATTAAATTTGAGCACAGGCACATATAACTCAGACCCCGACTGAAAATAATACATTTTTTAAAATACAACATATGGCTTTAAAAAAAATTTAAAATGGTGAATACGATGAGTTTAAAATGAAAAATGTATCCACTAAATGTGGTCATGAGACATATATGCATTGATTGAAGAAATATATAGCAAAATGTTTAATACACTAATGTAATTGTACGAGGAATGTAGCTTCCATGTTTGGATGGCTACTATACATCATTTAAGCATAACTCTTTGTGGTCACTTGTATAGCTAAGTGGTTGGAGCTTTCAATTTATATTTGAGAGGTTGTGAGTTCTTATCCTTAACCCTCCATCAACTTTTTTTTTTTTTAATGTTACCAACTGTCATGGCAAAGTGTAAAATTGACGTAATTTAACTTAAATAAACTGATTTTTCATAAGAAAAATACATTGTCAATACATTTGACTGTTTTTTTTAATTTCGTCATTTTTCAAATGATAAATAAAATTAATTAAAATAAAATAGGGGCAGGAATCAACCATGGCATGTAGTAAGGAACCATCACAGCATTTGCCTGGAATTATTTCGGGAAACCACGGTTAACCGAAATCAGGATCGCTGGACCAAGATTTGAATCCAGGTCCTTCCGAATGCGAGTTCGAAAGTTAACCACTGCGCCAGCTCGCTCGGCTATTTTCTTTGGTATATGGGAGTTAAATTAAAGTAACAAAAATAACTTTTACGGCCTAATTTGATAGGTCTAGACGGGATCTTCGTTTGGCAAAAAAAAAATCAGTGTGCTGGCACATTGGAGTAGCCAGATGTACTGCCTGGATATTTTCGCCCATATGCTCAAAAAGCCGCCAGTCGTCGCGGACCCCACTCGCGCCTCGCGCATGCGCAGCGTCAACTCAAGATCCTGCTCGCACGTAGTCGTATACTCGATTGAACGTGACCACATTTATTACAATCACGTTATTAGTAACGAAGTTACAGAATCAGAATGTATCACCCTGAGAATGTTACATCCTGGTACTCTACGTGTCGGTCTGGTTTTAAAGACACATTTACGTCAACAATATTTATTTCACTTATTTCATACATTTTAAGATCCTTAATTAATATAACGTCTTTCTTGGAGCTCTTCAGTGATTGCGTGTAATGATAAGACTACTCACCTCGCACCTAGGCGCACCGGGTTCGATTACCGGTGGGGTCACTCCCGGATTTTCGCATGTGGGAATCGTGCCGGACGATTCCGCTGGTCGGCAGGTTTTCTAGAGGATCTCCCGTTTCCCCCGCCCTTCATTCCGGCGCTGCTCCATACTCACCACTCTTCGCCCTTCATAGACTCTCAAGACCTCGATGTTAAGAGCCGCCCGAAATCTCTCCACTCCACTTAAATTGTGGAAAAAAGTCGGCAATTTTATATAGCTCGTATCGGGTTTACATTTTAATACATACATTTCTACAGTGGATGAGGGAAAACACAAATGCGAAACACGTTCACAGAGTTCTTTAACGAAGCATCGAGTGAAATTCTCAAGAGAGAGGGACTGAGAGAGACAAAGAGAGACATAGAGAGGGAAAGAGAGACATAGAGAGAGACAGAGAGACATAGAGAGAGATAGAGAGAGATAGAGGGACATAGAGAGAGACAGAGAGACAGAGAGATATAGAGAGAGACAGAGAGAGAGAGAGACATAGAGAGAGACAGAGAAAGAGAGACAGAGAGAGAGAGAGACCTAGAGAGACAGAGAGAGAGATCGTATTTGGACAGTCGTGGCAGGAATGTGGGACCTTTGCCAAGACGTCAGAGGACGGGCAGCTCCCACAACTGCAGACAGAGGAAAAATAGTTTCGACTGTGTTGTGCCTGGGGGGAGGGCGCCACCAATCTATCGCGAAGTGGTTGGTGGTTGGTGGTGCTGAAGCGGCTTTCTGGCGGCTGCGATCTGAAACGAATGACGCGCGGCCGGCCTGACCGCAGCTTCAGTCCGAGGCGACGGAGTGGCGCTCGCTTCATCCGTGTGTCTGGTTATCGACCTACTGGGAGCTTTTCAAATCAAACTCTTAGGGGAAAAATATCGTTTACTGCAACTGCACATGTGATACTGCAAACACCGACTTCATTTTTTTCCTTCTTGTAGGCAAATTTTGTTCAAGGTGACTCCCTGGCACGATATTGCCTGTAAAATAAGTGTTTGCGCGTATACGAGTATCTCAGTAAATAAGTGTTTTGGTAAAACAATTTTTCCACAGAGAAGTAAAAAAAAAAAAAATACAACTTACAGCCACCACGTGTTACCTGTGTCCTATAGTATATTTGCGCTATTTTCACACTTTTAATCAAACCATTGAAAAATCACCCCATTTATGACGTATTTGGTTGTTTCTTAAAGATGCCATGTACCTTAAAAGTTTCATAACCCTTGTTAACATAAAAATAATTAATTTTTGGTTAAATTCATTCAAACATTATTTATAAATTATAATTTTCCATTTAAAATTAATATGAATAAAACCGGGAGAAAATAGGTGTGTTGGTAATGCCTACTAAGAACTAGTTCTGAAGCAAAATATTATCAACCTTAGTGCGCAAGGATACGGTGCGCTGTCCCTTGGGTGTAGCTTTCTATACTTAGTTAAGCCTAGTTTGCATGATGCGGAGAATGCCTGGAAGTAGTACTTTAGCGGAGCTTCAGAAAAAAGTTTCCATGAATAGACTATAACAAATATATTCGAGTAGAAAAAAGTAATGACAATGTTTACAAACATCATTTTCCTGGCGGGAAAGAAGAACAGTTATCTGTAGTTTTTTTTTCCATTGGCTTACATCGATTGTAATAATATCCTACTTTTACAGATCTAATTGGCGAGTATTTCAGCTTCCCGTGATCGCATATTGTAATGTTAGGTGGGCAGGTCGNCCCCCCCCCAAATCCCGCGACCCATCCCGCACACTCTTGACACAAGAAGTCGGCATCTGTGACGTCGATTTGCGATTTGTATCTTCAGCACTTGAAGACGAAGACATTACAGCAAGTTTAAAGTATGGCATAATTTGAGGCCTGCCTACCTGGTGATTGAACTGCGTTGCAGTGTGTTGGGAATATACGCTTTTCCACGAAACTATTACACACTTCTGACAAGACCTGTTGAGCGATTTCAAGACGTCACACACATATAAATTAATGTGTTAACATACATTTCTTGACTATTATTCCAAATGAGAGGGCTATAAAAAGGACTTACTTTACCGTATAGCCTATACCAGGGATTACCCATAAGAATATAACGTTCAAATTCGCGGCAATTGAAATACGATTTTTCTGTTTCATACATACAAAAATACAAATCTGAGGAATACTAAAAGATTTAAAGTCCTAAAAATGCCAAATTTTTACAGCTTGTTCGATGCATCGATAAACATCCTAGTCCCCCTGTGGCGCAGATAAGAATTTATCCTGGAAGGCGTAAGCAGACAATGCAGAGCAGTGACAATAACAGTTTTTCCATACACAAATTATATTGAAATATTGTAACACATTTAATTTAAGAAATTAACGCTAGTGTGATTTTTAATGTCATATTTATTATTAACTAGGCAATTTTTTCTTTTAAGTTTTTTTCAGGGAACACGGGTATTTCAAAGGTTACAAACAAATTTCATTGCTATAGAAATCATTGTTACTTCAAAATATCATGGACATTTGAATAAAATAAATACAGATTGTAGGTTTAGTAAGTTTAAAAGTCTAAGTTGGTTTTTAAGAATTGAAAACAAATGTCCTACTTTTCAGATGGGATGTGTCAGCCGTGATCTCTCTCTCACTCTCTCACTCTCTCANGAATTGAAAACAAATGTCCTACTTTTCAGATGGGATGTGTCAGCCGTGATCTCTCTCTCACTCTCTCACTCTCTCACTCTCTCTCGCTCTCTCTCTCTCTCGTGTCTAAGTCACTGGACAATGGCAGTGTGAATTTNCTCTCTCACTCTCTCACTCTCTCTCGCTCTCTCTCTCTCTCGTGTCTAAGTCACTGGACAATGGCAGTGTGAATTTTTGCGTGCAGCAGAATTATAAGAATTGGGCTGAAACAAAAGACTAGGTAGGACCTACGAAATGGCTCAGTGAACCGCTAACAAGATAAGAGTCGTAGCTGTGAGAAGTTTGAATACTCTCCAGCGAAAAGGCCTGATGTCATTCGGTCTAGAACATTTTTTTCGCAGTTTGTAAGTTCTCCGCATTCTCGGGTACCAGCTACCTATCCACTGGTCCCTGCCTCACTTGATTAGCCTGTTTTACCCCGAACCAGGCAGCACGAGACTCAGTCCTTGTTTGTCTTGCCGGTTTGTTATTAACTCATAGTTCTCCACGAGTTATCTGGTTAGCTGTGATCCAATTGCTAAAGTAGAAGATTATAAATTTTAGCTTGTCCTCGAGTAACACACGCAAATTTAATGTCTTTACTGATGTATTTTGAAAGTCACGTTATAATAAGTAAACTTCGGTAAAATATTTTCTTGGTCGTGAGGGCAAATGGAATATCTACGAAATTTTAGTGGACTCTCCTCAGACTTATTTAAAAAAAAAAAATTCTTTACAAAATTATTAGTAAAAAGGACTAGGGTGAAATTATTTTGATGTTTCAGGCAAGTGTAGGCTGTTACCGATTAATTGAACACTTTCGAAGACATTCCTTATCTGAGTCTAAATTTATGTTAATTTTGTATTTTTCCACCATATACTACAAAAAATAACATTGCCGCTAACCCTTTGACTCTATTCATGCGTCGGTGAAGTGTAACTGGGAAATTGTTCAGGAAGTAAATATATTACAAATATACAATAATTATTTTTTTGTGTGCATTGACCAAACACAAAATATTTTAAATTTATTAACACGACCTTAAAACATGGAAATTATTTTACTGCATCAGTGCTAACGTTAACGCGATCATGCCAGCATGCGTGTTAGTTAAAATATACACCTCACAATAAAGTCCAGAATAGTGTGAGATAAGTTGGGGTGGTAGGGATTATGTAGTTCTTATGTGATCAACAGAGAGCGCACTAACGCATCCAACATGCATGGGATAAGCTGAAAACAGCCGTTCATAATCGTTCNTATGTGATCAACAGAGAGCGCACTAACGCATCCAACATGCATGGGATAAGCTGAAAACAGCCGTTCATAATCGTTTACAACCTCCAGAAACACTTCCAGATCTCATAAGAGCTGCCCAGATGGACTGGAACCTTCGTCCGGCAGATGACATCAACACATTGGTTACAAGCATGCCACGGCGTGTTAGTGACCTGTGTAATGCACATGGAAGTCATACACGGTTTTAAGCTGCATTGGGAAGAAAGAAACCCTCCCTAGTCAAAGACACAATTACGTTAATTTTGTTGTTCTTTAGTTGTTATTTGTCTGTGATATTGGGCAAATGTTTTTTTTTGTTAGAATGACTTTGAATTTCACTTTTTCAATCGATACCGTTGGTAACTTCTAACTGGTATGCNAATGTTTTTTTTTGTTAGAATGACTTTGAATTTCACTTTTTCAATCGATACCGTTGGTAACTTCTAACTGGTATGCTTTCTTTCATGTATATTCCACACGTCTTTACATTCTGTATGTGTATTCCAAACTTATTGCGAGGTGTTTATATGCAGCCATGAGGCGTGATTTTCTTTTCCGATGGTTAAGGTAGAGAATTAAACGCCAGTCAGCTATAATGCCATTTATAAATGTAAGTAAAATTTGTAATAAAACGATGTATCCAGGTACATTATTTATTCTTCGTCCACTTTCAGGGTGCTCGATTAACCTCCCCGCTTAGACGTCACGCTCGTATGTCGAGGACGACCAGACCAAAGACGAGGTAGACACATTTTTCGTCTTCTCCGCATGTACCCAACATTGACCTACCTCACACCAATACAACTGTCAAAGTCACATGGTCAACAGTGATGAACGTGTTCATTTATATCTTAATTTTCAAAAGACAAGCCCTTTAATAATACGTATAAAATAATTTTACCAATTTCAATTTAATTAGATTAAAATTAATAATTGGTTAGAGGAAGTATACAAACACCTCGAAGCACTTGCTTACTTAAACAGTGTTCTAACCTCAAATCCTATCCACGTCATCTATGAATGTCGTATTGACAAAAGAGCAGTTGAACGTTGGGACACGTAGGCTGGTTTTTGCGTAGCAAGCGTGATCACTCTACCCCATATTCACTCTACGGGACCGACGATGCTTCGAGTCCAATTCCCGGTACCACTCAATATTTCGGGGCACCAGGCCAGAAGTCACTTGGTTCGGAACCAACTCTTTAAACATTAGATCCCGTCGCATTTTGCAATTCTGAGAGTAACCGTGCGACACACAAATAAGGTTATTAGAAAGAGCTGGGATTCATAATTCGTATGACTTAATGATTTTAATTTTAATCGTCTAATCTATAAAATTACGAATATTACAATGTAAAAAAATGCTCACTATTTAACGGTAAAAAATGTTTGCAAAATGATTTCAAAATTTTCCATAAAATGTCGGTCATGTTGATTTTACAATAACGAGCTTTTTGTAGATTTCACAGAACATGCCGTGAGTTCGCGGAAATTCTTGGTAAATTTGCTAGTCCCAAAATTAAATAATTCAGTTTTATAACGTCGATTGGTGGCATTACTTACTTAATCATGTGTTCCATGCACCAATAATTTTACACGGTGTACAGCTAACATCTTTAATTTCTATAATACTGATGACAATAGTGTTTAAAACAAAGCTGGATTAGCAATTAATAGCACACAATGTAACTATTATTCTCAAAAGGCACAAGTGTCTTTACTTACAAACAAGATTTAAACTTTCGCTTAAAACCGCAAATAAAACAAAGCAGTGAGGGGCGATCATAAGGACCAAAACCAAAGCCCTCACTACATTAATCAACAAACAGTTGAAAAGATTAAAAAAGAGCAAGTTGACTTCTCGTATTGAAACAAACTCAGAACGTTGCACGATGGGCACAAGTGTAACTTTCATGAACTAAACCAATCCACAAACAACGAGGGCGGCTAACAAACACATTGGAAACTCACACATAATAAAACGCAATGCATTCAAACGAAATGGGAAATGCTGCCGTGAAGCGACTTAAGTTACTGCCACACCAAATTTTGAACGGTGACCGAAACATAATTTAGAAAAACCAAACCCCTCGACAGCACGCCCCAAGAGTAAACACGCAACGCCACAATCAATAAAACACCCTATCTAAAACCATTAAACAACCCAACCTCGGACACACACTCACGACTCACCATAATTTGACGCCCCAGAAGAGTGCTCTACATTACAATAACGATATACACCTTAAGACGTGCAGAAGGGAAGTAGACAGCCTGCAATCGTCGCCGACGCAAACTTAGGCGATACTCAAATCTCGGATACTCGAGGACTGGGATACGGACACTTGGAGACTCGAACACTCTGGTTGTCCGTCATCCTCACACAGCCACTACTGAAGTTGAGGTCTTCCTATCGAAAATGAAATCAGTATTCAGTTCCCTCCGGGTGTGGAAGAGGTGCGTTTATACAGAGCGCTTCATTGTACAATGTCTAGTGATAGTATTGATTAGGTTATCACTATCCAGTATTATTATGACAGCCGCAGAAAGAGAACAGTGAGAAGATTCTGGTTACACCCTTATATCGAAAGGAACAGGAATTGTAGATAACTTGTTGCTGCAAAAGAATTACAGGAATCAGGTTCGAAATTCCTTGCATGCTACAGAATGAGAAAGGACACGCACCAAAAACTAATCCAGCTCATAGCTCCTGCTATTCATTATAGAGACACCAACATGAGGGAATGCGTGAGCCCTGAGGAACGAGTTCTGGTAACATTGAGGTAAGTGAAAAATCGCATTGTAAGAATCATTGTAGCAATTTCATTTATTCAGTATTTACAAAAGAAAAGGGAATGGTCTAGTTAGTACATAACACAAAGAATAGAAATCATGTTCTGCCAAATCAGGAGGTGCTATAGTTCAAAAAAATGTAGAGAAGTGGCCAGTCCTTGCTCATCTATTGGTGACATGTGGTTTTCCTGATGGAGGGAAGCTTCGTCCCCGTGTAGTGATGAATGTGAGGAGGACGGGTATGACGAATATTGTGAAGGGGTGTGGGTTCCTTGCGTGGGTACTCGAATACCGTCCGNATATTGTGAAGGGGTGTGGGTTCCTTGCGTGGGTACTCGAATACCGTCCGTTCGATTGTCCGTAATGTCATCAATGAGCCGTAGAACCTGACGTCTGAACAACCGCATCCCAGCGTCTGTCAGAGGTTCAATTTCCGGTAGCAAACTCAGAAGAAACATTTTTTTCCCTTTAGAATCTTTCATTCCAGAAACAATTTGTCCTGTTTTTGCATCCATGAAATCTTTGAACGACTTGTCCAAATCTGTTAGCGTATTTTTCTTTCGTTTTCTTATCGATGTTGAACTGCTGAGGGGCTTAGAGGTCTGGGGCGGATCATCTTGGGCAACCAAATTTGTTAAAATGAGAACGTCAGAAGGAAGTGGTTGCGATAATGATGTGGCCATGGTGGTGTCGTCTTCCTCCTCATCAATCAGGCATGTGTTCTTTAAATAGTCATCAGATAACTGTTGTGACACAGTAGGGGTAGATAATGACTCATTGGCTACTTCAGTCAAATTCCCTTCTGGTGTTCCCACTGTTCTAATGAAAGAAAGCGTAAACTTCATGGCCTCTGATAAATCATATCGTTTTTTCTTGTTTGCACCTGAACCGCTTGCTGCAGGCTTTAGGTGACGCACAAATACGGAGCGCAGATTTTTCCACTTCTTCTTGCACTAGCTCACTCTAAAAATACAGAAATAGGAATTATCAACCATGATTTAAACATAAATAATGAAGAAAAATAAGTTCTTGCTTGCTAACTTTCAGCTGGTATATGGGTTATTATACAACAAAATCATTATCTATTCCAGGTATCTGGGAACAGGATGCACTTTTACATCACTCTCATTGTACGTCGCAAGACGACAGAGTACATTAATATACATCGTACGTGAAACTACAAAACTAATTTGGGAAGTGTTGAATCATACCTACATGCCTATTCCAGACGAAGAGCAATGGAAAACAATTTCTCAACCTTTTTATTCACTGTGGAATTTACCCAATTGTTTAGGAGCGTTGGATGGGCAGCACATCCGCATCGAAAAATTACCAGGGACAGGCTCTACTAATTTTAATTATAAAAAGTACTACTCCATAGTACAAATGGCATGCAGTGATGCTGATGGTTTTTTTAACTATCATTGAAACTGGTTACGCTGGAAGGAATAGTGATGGAGGGATATTTCGTGCATCAGCAATTATACAGTGGATTACAAATGGAATGTCAAACTTGCCGCCACCCTCAAAATTACCAGATGATGAAAATGAGTGTAACTTCCCTTACTATTTTGTTGGAGATGAAGCCTTTCCTTTGTCAAGATACTTGATGCGGCCTTACCCCAAGAAAACTCTTGATAATACTAAAATAAGTTTCAATTACAGATTGAGTAGAGGAAGAACATCTGTGGAATGTGCTTTTGGAATGATGACAAAAAATTTCAATTCTTAAGCAGTCCTATTCGCGCCCGAACTACGCAGGGAGTGGTTGATACAACAAAATCAGTTTGCATTTTGCATAATTTCATTCGTAAATGTGAAGGTATTCAATATAACAGTTACGAACCACAAGAAAACTCAGAAACTCCTTATACCATTGTTCATCCAAGAGGGGAGCACTTTATTCTCGGTCTACTGCTAATGACGTAAGGAATTATTTAGCGAACTACTTTCTAACACCTCGTACTGCCCTCCCATGACAGTGGAAATACTGCATTCGAGGAAGTAAATAGTTATTGTAAAAAATTACTTTGATATTGTTTATGAAATGTCTTTTTGTGTAGTTTGTAGTTGGTTTTAACATTGCGAACAACATTTATTTTGTGTAACTATTTTCTTGTAATAAAATTAAATAGGTGGTTAAATTAAATTTTGTGAATTTTGTTTTTATACTACATACTAAAATGTATTTCATTTTATACTACACTGCAGTGTATATATTGCAGGGAGATGATAAAACTGGAGATTTGATAAAATCCCTAAGGTAGATAATCAATTCACGGAAGATGTTAAAATTACAACTCTGTGGGGTGATTTCCCTAAAGAAAGTAAGTGATTTGATCAAGTCCCTTAACTGTTTTAGTGAAAAGATGAAATAAAGAAGTCAGGACTCGCCCAAAGCGTAGCCATAAATTACGCACCGTGGCCGAGCCCCAGCGCCAGCAGGAAGGTTCACTACTGGTGTTATAGTCATTTCAAGGCTGGTCGGCCATTTTTATAGGCAATGAGGCTACCAGCTTCAAGTGTAACATCTTTTCACTAAAAAATTTAAGGGACTTGATCAAATCACTTACTTTCTTTAGGGAAATCACCCCACAGAGTTGTAATTTTAACATCTTCCGTGAATTGATTATCTACCTTAGGGATTTTATCAAATCTCCGGTTTTATCATGCCCCTGCGACATATATACATAACTCACCTGAGAGCTGAAGTTCCTTGGCTATTTCGTTCCACGCCTTTTCTGTTACATCTTTCTTTGAATAGCCTTTCAGCTTATACTTATACAGCACTGGGAATTTTTCCACTTCTGCCACAAACTTAAAATTGAACACTTGTTCACTGATCGCGGCGAAGGAAGCAAAGCAACTGAGCTACTAGGATACCGGCACGCCGAGTCTCCTAGTGTCTGCGTATCGCTGTTGCCAACTGTTCACGACTGTAATATCCCCGTCTTAGTGTCGCCGCCTAATTACATTGACGCGTCTCTTAGTCGCCGAGTATCCCAGTCGTTCCGAGATTAGAGTATCATCGTGCGAGTAGTGCCTTAGTCGACAGTAACAAAATACGTATGCCAAGGGAGGATAAAGGAGGGGAACCAAGGAGCAACGGGCACAGAGAGGAAACAGGAGCAGGAAGCCAAGCGCGCACACGAGCTCGCCACAGAACATCAGACAGATGGTGCCACAGAGTAGAAAGCGCAAGCTAGTGGTGCATATGTATAACGTTTTATTTAAATTAAAATTGTCGCATTTTCAAAAATAAAATATTTTTAAAGTGTTTCAAAGTACCCCAGTGTCCCAAGTAACTCCAGATTACGGTAAATATAAAGAAACTGTATTTATCCAAGGAGTAAAATAAACCGTACTGTACTCAAATTACCTCGTGAATGGAACAGCTGCTGCCTTTTGTAAATCAGTACAGGTATTATTAACTTGTAACATTTGTGACAACGCGGGAGAAGAGCAAACATAATGAGAGTAGGTGGGTTTGTTAATTACACGCGCGTGTCGGTTCCTTGTGACGCGAATGACGAAATTATATTTAGTTGTTTCCATCACGTTACGAGGTTTGATTTTACGAGCTCACCTAAAATCAAGAAAGGCCAAGTTAGTACAATTATTAAGAATTTCTACATTCCTATACAAAATAATTTAAATTATATCTTAACGTAAATATAATCGGCCGAATGAAATTCACGTCATTAGGAATAATAAAAACAGATAAAAACTAATAAAATGTAAATGTGTCAGTTTCATGTAAATCTCAGTAAACTGCAGACCAGTTAACCAAAATTCCCATTAATTTTACAAAATATTGCAAAAAATTAAATGTGTAATTATACAAAGGTAAGTTAAGGGTTTGATATAAATATGTGTGTAAATAGTCCAACAGACAGGAAAAAAATTAAAAACACCTCTTCTAGAAAATTTAAACGTGAACATTTCTTAGCAGATATTCACAAAGGGGAGTACATGTATCAATACATCCGAAAAATATTTTTTTTTTTTTAGCTCCTATGTTAAATGCGAACGTTTATTAACTTGATCAAAATTAATTGTTATGCATAACATCTAACGTATAAGGAGAGTAAATAAGGTTACAGGCTTCATTCTATCTGGATGCGTGGCTCAGATATGTACTGTATTCCAGTAACAGTTGCATTTACACAAAATGAACAACTTTTTAAAACTAAGGTAGCCTCGTTTTTCTTTGTCTAAGTTTGGCATTTTAAAGCGATATTCTGCAGTTATTGGAAATACGGCAACACCTCAGTTTGAAACGCTGGGGGAGACAATTGTGGCAGTAGTTTTGTCCGGGTAGTCAGTTGTCGAGTCATAGAGTAAATTAAGTACTAGTAGTCTACAGAGTGGAAACTCAATTCTATTTAATGTTCACGTTTTTTGTGTCAAATGCTTTCAGAAAACGCAAACTTGACAAATATTAAAACTAATTAGTCACTACTTCGAGATAATTTTTTATAACAGTTCTCTAACTTATGACTTTTTTTTAAAATAAAAGCGACGTGCGTTTACATGCATTTCATTTAAAAATAGTGTCCAAAATCGCTTAAAAAATAAACGGGATTTTTTTTGTTTGTAAGCAAACTGAGGCAATTTTGCTGCTACCCCCCCCCNCCCCTGACACAAGTGCCTGAAAACACATTTAATTAGAATTTTTGTAGTTATTTATTTTGTGTAATGAACGATGCTTTGTACGCATCACATGACATACTAGGTTCCACAAAATTAATTTCACGTAATTCTGGCCTTTGTTGGGAGATGGTTGTTTGCATCAGCACACTCTTTTCGACCGGTATAGCTGCATTTGTGCTAAATAATGTGTAATTGGGCTGCTTAAAATAAAAAAAAAATATATATTGTACAAGCATATCAAAACAAAGCTCATCAAAAGTAGTTTCCAAACAACGCCGTGGACAAAAACGGTAACAGCATTGCTTCAATCCTGATCTACAAAGAATTTGTGCACAGTCGTGGACGTAGGAGTGATATTCGCATTGCAGTTCGAAAAACTGTGTAAAAAATTCTTCGTGCAACACTGCAGCATAATTTAACAGTTTAAATACAACAAATTTTGCTCTCTTTAGAATAAAATGTATACAAATACGGAGGTGAATGTATTTATTGGAGAAGGCACCACTCCACACTCAACACAGATCATGCCACGCAATTTTTAATTGTGGCAGAAGTACCACTCTGACTCGCAAAATTCTCCACAAGGTAAAAAAAAAACCGGTGCAGTCAATAAGTAAAATAAATGATTAAGTTTCCACATAAAAAATTACAAGACGCCTCTCTAAAATTTAGTAAGTTATTTTATATAAACAATGATTTAATAAAAAATGTCAAAAGTGTGAACAATTTTAACTTTGCAAGGTTAGACTACGCGTAAAGCAATTAGAAAATATGATCGGCCATGCTCTATAGTTATCCAGCCCGTGCTCTGAGTCGTGTCAAAGACAGCGTTGAGCATACTATGTATCGGTTGTTCGTGGAAAAGCGTATGTTCCTTGTGAAGACATATTTAACCACTGAGTCCATAAAAACCTGTCAGAGGAAGTTTGTAAAACTTTTTGGTGACCGTGAAGTGTCGCCAGAAACTTATATTCAAAATTATTCGAAGAAACTTGAAACTGCAGAAACGTCGTTTTGTCAACGTGGCAGGAGGTGGACCTAGAAAGTCTGAAGAAGCGGGCGCGATATTACCGACGAACTACTGGCTTCTCTGCGTAGATTCTTGCGAATAATTAGGTTACTGCAAGAAACTGTAGTATACGGAAACACGTGCGGACAGAGCCGGGCTACATTCGTACCAGTTTACAGTTGTCCACGAGTTGAAATATCGAGGCCGAGTAAAACGCATGGAGTGTATACTGTCGTCGGTTCCAGACGTTCATAGCTGATATCTAGAGATCATACGATAATCGTGGTTTAGTGACGAAACATGGTTCAACTTGTCTGGCTACGTTAGTTCTCAAAATGTGTGTGTTTGTGAGCTAGTGAAAACTCGAAAGTACTTCACGAGGGCGTCCTTTGTCTCCAGGTCAGAGTTATTTGTGCTCTATATCAGCGGTTCATATTCGGGCTTATTTTTCCGGCACCACTGACGTGTGCCTTCTACACTGGAATTTTCCCAGAATTTAAGACCCAATTAGGCGAGCCACTTAGCCGTGACTTTTACCAGCAGGACGGGGCCACATGCCACACATCAGCAGCGGGTATGTGCGACAAATTAATTACTCTTTGCGGATTATTTTAACAAGGACTGTGGCCTTAGAGGTAAGTCACCAGACTCGACACAAACATACATTATTCTTTATGAGAGAGCGAAGAGTGGAGTGGAGTGCTAGGTCTTGAGAGCCGATGAGGGTGGAGCGAGGTGAGCGTGGGGCAGCGCCGGAATTCAAGGGTAAAGGAAACAGGAGATCTCCGAGAAAAGCCCCGCCAAACCGCGGCATCGTCCGGCTCAGTTCCCATGTGCGAAAAACCTGGGAGCGACACCACCGGGAATAGAACCCCGTTCGCCTTGGTGGGTGGCGAGAGCTCTAGCCGCTATGCCACCGCGGCCCCTTTTATTCCTATATCGTGGATACAGAAACAGTTCACGAACGATAGCGATTTTAGGGAGAACATCCGACTGGAGATCTAAACGGCGTCTCCTCATGTTCTGGTTGCCCCTTTAAAGAATATGGAGCGCCGTATTCAAATGTTTCTCACGCTCAAGGATGGGAACTTCCAGCAAATGAGATCATCCTCTCGTTCTCATACACACATGTAGGTCATCGATGTTTCCTTTCATTTCAGCCAGTCGGGTTAATTTACTGACAGTTTTTTGGGGCTACTTTTAAGCATTCTAATTTATTGCTGCATCATTCATTTAGAGCTAAAGAAATGTATCATAGTTTTCAGGTAAATTTTATGAAAGTTATTTTTCTTTGTAAAAAATGTTGAAATTCTCCTAACCCGCACACCAAAACACCGATTACTTTTAAGCATAATTCCGAGAAATGATATTTGGGTAAGACAGAATTTCTCCCAACTTGAATCTGTTTTATAGTAATACTGCAGAAGATATACCTACAAACAAGAGGAACCGCATCTGGAATATACCCTTTATAAATTAATATTTATACCAATAGAAATAGCGACCAATAATGCAATTTAATTTGTAAGTTTCTAAAACAAGCCACAGGTTTGTGCCTAAGCCATTTTGAGAGCCCAATTAAGTTTCCTCTCTCATATAACACTGCAATATTCCACCAAGTGTAAAAGTTAAATTCACTTTCACACAGGGATTCGAACAAATGAGTGAATGTAGTGACACTCCGACGATGGTAGAAGCTTATCGTAATAATATTGGACCGATGCTTACTTTAATATACAGAATGGTGCGCCTAACGTGGACACCCCCATAATTTCCGGAACGGGGGCAAGTAATTAGCCGCAAAGTGACTATTCATAACACATGTATGGACATAAATAATTAAACGACAAATGATTTTCCCCTGGAAAAATACATTAAGTTCAACGGCATATGAAAATACGTGCAAAGAGGAATTCAGTAATATAGCATACGCAATGGAAAGTAACACAGAAACGTCAAGAAATAATGTGCTAATATTATTGAGTTAAGTAGGCCGGTGGCATGGGGCAGTGGACCTGTACTCACAGCTGTGAGCAAGCAAGACGCGCCATGACTCATCCTGGTGGGACCGCTTCCTAATAACAGCGCGGCACCAGTTCTCGTAATCTATTATGGTAAGTGGTATTGCAGTGTGTAGCTATACGTACGCAATGAAGTTCACGAATGATGAAAAACTGGACGCTTTACTTATTTACGGTGAGTGTGGCAGAAATGCCAAGCATGCCGTCCAAATGTACGGTGAAAGGTATCCTAATCGGACGTCCATCCCACGGGAAATGATACGAAGAATTTGCACACGTCTGTTGTGACGAGGTGATTGGAATTCCACAACACGAGTGCGACGAAAGACTGCTACGTGCGAGACGCATCAACACGATGTGTTGGCACGTGTCGATGCAAACCCCCACATGGGCACCCGAGAAATTTCCACGTTTGTAGGAATAAGTAAAACAAGTGTGTTACGGAAACTGCGCCAACGGAAATTCCATCCATATCATGTGGCTCTTCATCAGGCATTACATGAAGGTGATTTCCAGCAGCGTATTCAGTTTTGTAGGTTTGTNGTACTTCACGAGGGCGTCCTTTGTCTCCAGGTCAGAGTTATTTGTGCTCTATATCAGCGGTTCATATTCGGGCTTTTTTTTTCCGGCACCACTGACGTGTGCCTTTTACACTGGAATTTTCCCAGAATTTAAGACCTAATTAGGCGAGCAACTTAGCCATGATTTTACCAGCAGGACGGGGCCACATGCCACACATCAGCAGCGGGTATGTGCGACAAATTAATTACTCTTTGCGGATTATTTTAACAAGGGATGTGGCCTTAGAGGTAAGTCACCAGACTCGACACAAACATACATTATTTTTATGAGAGAGCGAAGAGTGGAGTGGAGTGCTAGGTCTTGAGAGCCGATGAGGGTGGAGCGAGGTGAGCGTGGGGCAGCGCCGGAATTCAAGGGTAAAGGAAACAGGAGATCTCCGAGAAAAGCCCCGCCAAACCGCGGCATCGTCCGGCTCAGTTCCCATGTGCGAAAAACCTGGGAGCGACACCACCGGGAATAGAACCCCGTTCGCCTTGGTGGGAGGCGAGAGCTCTAGCCGCTATGCCACCGCGGCCCCTTTTATTCCTATATCGTGGATACAGAAACAGTTCACGAACGATAGCGATTTTAGGGAGAACATCCGACTGGAGATCTAAACGGCGTCTCCTCATGTTCTGGTTGCCCCTTTAAAGAATATGGAGCGCCGTATTCAAATGTTTCTCACGCTCAAGGATGGGAACTTCCAGCAAATGAGATCATCCTCTCGTTCTCATACACACATGTAGGTCATCGATGTTTCCTTTCATTTCAGCCAGTCGGGTTAATTTACTGACAGTTTTTTGGGGCTACTTTTAAGCATTCTAATTTATTGCTGCATCATTTNTTCAGCCAGTCGGGTTAATTTACTGACAGTTTTTTGGGGCTACTTTTAAGCATTCTAATTTATTGCTGCATCATTTATTTAGAGCTAAAGAAATGTATCATAGTTTTCAGGTAAATTTTATGAAAGTTATTTTTCTTTGAAAAAATGTTGAAATTCTTCTAAACCGCACACCAAAACACCGATTACTTTTAAGTATAATTCCGAGAAATGATATTTGGGTAAGACAGAATTTCTCCCAACTTGAATCTGTTTTATAGCAATACTGCAGCAGATATACCTACAAACAAGAGGAACCGCATCTGGAATATAACCTTTAGAAATTAATATTTATACCAATAGAAATAGCCACCAATAATGCAATTTAATTTGTAAGTTTCTAAAACAAGCCACAGGTTTGTGCCTAAGCCATTTTGAGAGCCCAATTAAGTTTCCTCTCTCATATCACACTGCAATATTCCACCAAGTGTAAAAGTTAAATTCACTTTCACACAGGGATTCGAACAAATGAGTGAATGTAGTGACACTCCGAAGATGGTAGAAGCTTATCGTAATAATATTGGACCGATGCTTACTTTAATATACAGAATGGTCCGCCTAACGTGGACACCCCCATAATTTCCGGAACGGGGGAAAGTAATTAGCCGCAAAGTGAGTATTCATAACACATGTATGGACATAAATAATTAAACGACATATGATTTTCCTCTGAAAAAATACATTAAGTTCAACGGCATCTGAAAATACGCGCAAAGAGGAATTCAGTAATATAGCATACGCAATGGAAAGTAACACAGAAACGTCAAGAAATAATGTGCTAATATTATTGAGTTAAGTAGGCCGGTGGCATGGGGCAGTGGACCTGTACTCACAGCTGTGAGCAAGCAACACGCGATATGACTCATCCTGGCGGGACCGCTTCCTAATAACAGCGCGGCACCAGTTCTCGTAATCTATTATGGTAAGTGGTATTGCAGTGTGTAGCTATACGTACGCAATGAAGTTCACGAATGAGGAAAAACTGGACGCTTTACTTATTTACGGTGAGTGTGGCAGAAATGCCAAGCAGGCCGTCCAAAGGTACGGCGAAAGGTATCCTAATCGGACGTCCATCCGGGAAACGATACGAAGAATTTGCACACATCTGTTGTCACGAGGTGATTGGAATTCCACAACACGAGTGCGACGAAAGACTGCTACGTGCGAGACGCATCAACACGATGTGTTGGCACGTGTCGATGCAAACCCCCACATGGGCACGCGAGAAATTTCCACGTTTGTAGGAATAAGTAAAACAAGTGTGTTACGGATACTGCGCCAACGGAAATTCTATCCATATCATGTGGCTCTTCATCAGGCATTACATGAAGGTGATTTCCAGCAGCGTATTCAGTTTTGTAGGTTTGTTCTTATATCTGTAATGTATGACAGCAATTGTCTGAAAAACATACCATTTACCGATGAAGCGACCTTCATAAACCATGGGCGCGTAAATTTACGAAATATGCACTACTGGAAATATGCACTACTGGGCGACGGAGAATCCTCGTTGGGTCCGGCACGTGGAGCACCAGCGACAGTGGAAAGTGAACGTGTGGTGTGGAATCGTTTGAGACTACGTCATATGGCCATAATTCATTCAAGGGACAATGACCGGTTGTACATACGCCCATTTACTCAGAGGAGAAACCTTACCAGCACGTCTGTAAGACATACCGCTCGACATACATCGTGATATGTGGTTTCAGTATGATGGTTGTCCTGCGCATTTTGCTTTGGTGGCGAGGCAAGTGTTAAATTAAACTTTTCCAAACCGGTGGTTAGGGCGTGGTGTTGTAAGATGGACAGCTCGCTCCTCCGACCTCATATCTCTTGATTTTCTTCCTGTGGGGATCACTGAAAGATAGGGTGTACAACACGGTTCCTACGACGCCAGAAGACATGCAGGAACACATTGTGGCAACTTGCAGAGGCATTACGCCAGAAACACTTCAGGCCGCTCGTCGCTCGCTACATGTGCGTTTACAGATGTGTATTGCTGTCGATGGTAAACACATCGAGCACATGCTGTGAAAAGACCTAATGTGAATCGTTTCAACCATAACTGTGCTCTTTTGTACTATGCATGCAAATGCGATTGCATTTCTCCTTGGGCGTAGGTTGGTTTGTTCTATTTTTGTTGTGCATCTGTACGAACTCGTTACTCAGTTCATTAAATGACTATGAAACAAATCTCCTGAATTACGTTGGTATCTGAATAAAATATCAGTCTTGCACTCACATTGCCCGTCTTCCCTCCGCTGCGGTGCTCTGCTTTGTCCAATATCGTATTCCGTGCCCCTTGCCCCATTAAGGTAAGCGATACGCTGCTATAAGGAGGTGGTCTCGCCAGGATGAGTCACGGCGCATGTTTCTTGCTTACAGCTGTGAGTACCCCATGCTACCGGCCCACCTAACTTAATCATATTTGCTCATTATTTATTGGCGTTTCTGCGTTACTTTCCATTGCATATGCTATATCACTGAATTCCTCTTTGTACGTACTTTCAGATGCCGTTGAAATAAATTTTTGTTTCCAGGGAAAAAGTCATATGTGGTTTAATTATTTCTGTCCATACACGTGTTACGAATATTCACTTTGCGGAAAACTACTTGCCCCGTACGTAATTTGATTGAGCGAAAACAGCANCCATACACGTGTTACGAATATTCACTTTGCGGAAAACTACTTGCCCCGTACGTAATTTGATTGAGCGAAAACAGCATTTCGTTATCTGCAACCGTTCCGGAAATTTTGGGTGTGTCCACGTTAGGTGAACCATTCTGTATAAAAAATTACTATTTAAGACACAGCAACGCCTTCGAATCACGTTAGCAATCTTACCATTGGAAATTTAGCCGGAATTCACGTCTAAATATGCGCCATTTAGGAGGGTTCTCGTTTTTTAAAAGTCTTATTTCAGAAGTATTTTTTTATATTAACACGAAGAAACGCCTCCGCATAACGCATTCACTCGCCTTCGTCAGTATAATCTAGAACAGACTCAGGCTAGCACTGATTAATTTGTCTTACTACAGGAGACAATCCTCTTATTTTTGCACAGGAGCTCAGAGCATAGTAACAGCTGAAAGGAGAGTACGAAATATTCATATCTTACCTTTTTTGATAAGCACTGAGGCAAACTAGGATCGCAAATTAAAGGACGTTCAAACGTTTTTCAAGAGGCTTTGTAGTTACGTCATATTATTTAAACGCTCAAGACCTCGCTGTTAAGAGTCGCCCAAACCTCTCCACTCTTTCACATTATTTAAATATTACTAGCAATTCAATTATACTCCTATATAAATGTGAACTTAGCTTCTGAAATATTTTAAAACATTATTAAGATTTTGGTTATAGATGTGAGCTAACCAAATTTAGAAAATTTAATTCAACACAAACTTTTGATTCCAACAAAAAAATATTTTTTTTGATCGTAAGAAAGACACGCTTCATTCATATGTGATTACAATTGAACTTCTAGCTTTACTGTAGATCCAATTAGTCGATATGCTGTAACTTTGTAAATAATGCGGCTCCTAAGGTTCATTTATTCCAGTAAGCCGACAGGTCTTGAGGTACTGAGCCAATTACATGCCCGTCAGCCTACAAAGAGAGCAGTTCTGAGTTAGAGTCAAATATAACACACGAATAAGTATGCTGTATTTAAGTATACGTAAGCGTTTCTTCAATACGAGAAACACTTGATGGTTAATCGGAAGTAATAATGTAAGAAGTAAGAATGCTGGAGATAAACAAATACTATTCATGTGATTGACTGCACGCAACATATTAAATAAAGCCAACACGAACAAATGAATTCGGTAAATGTTGTCACACGGTACGAACTTTTTAAAGAAAGGGTTATACAGATTCGCTGAAGTTTGCGCTGTGGGGTCGAGTTGACCAAGGCGAGATTCAGGAAAGTCAGTGAAGGACATCAGCATGTACGAGTTTCTACAAGTTGTTTCAGTTTCAAAAGTTTTGTTCGCTCCCGCCGCATGCAAAATGGTCGAAATGAGTGGAAACTGCCTAAAGATAATTATTAGCTTCCAGTGTCAATATCGTGACGGTATTAAAATGCTTATATTAACGGCTATATCATTCCAAGAGCTTGATACTGACGACGTTGAATTATATGTCGATTTACAGTATGTCATGATAGACGTGCTTACAGCTAACTGACGGGTAATAGAAGACGTTCGTAAAAACTAGNTGTCGATTTACAGTATGTCATGATAGACGTGCTTACAGCTAACTGACGGGTAATAGAAGACGTTCGTAAAAACTAGAAAAACATCATTGGCCGTAACTGCAAACATCTTAACGGAGACATCTATAGAAGTCCTTACAGCAGTGCTGAAAGTGACTTTTGAAATGTAGCTCTATCTTTTAACGTCTGATTAAGGTGCACTACCTGGAGCCGTTTTCTTCGTCGGAGAAGTAGAAACAAGGAAGTCGTAAAGGAAACACTGGCGCTTGCAAGTAGTATATCGCTTCTGCATGCGCAGCTTTGAACTGCGTGTAAGCTCTCCGTCATGCAGCGTTTACTGCGAGAGTTATTAAGGTGGCATTATGATTTTACTAGTAGCAAGTTTGTAGTGAAACGTATATTTTAAGATATAGCAACCTGAAAACGCCATTTTTGGCTTTACTGAAGGATACGAGAATTGTTTAATAACAAGCGTGTTCCAGACTTATCAGAAGTGTGATTGTTTTTCCAATGAAAAGTCTGCGAACGTGCGTGTTAGTTCATGTAAAAACGTGTACATAAAGCGCTCTGCAAATCTGATAGCTAAATAGGTGTTTATGGCCCTTAAAGGTTAATTTTCATAATGGTTGAGAATATAAATGGTTTATGTTTGTTTTAAATGCGAGAGTAACGGTAACATTTGGTGAAATACAAACNATAATGGTTGAGAATATAAATGGTTTATGTTTGTTTTAAATGCGAGAGTAACGGTAACATTTGGTGAAATACAAACATATTCCTTTTTTCTTACTTTTATACTGTTTCTATATCCAAACATGGTCGCTAGACATGAACTGAAGTATTATTATTTACATACGCCTTGCAATAGTGCATGCCCATAAAATAGTTCATTCGCTTACCCCCACTCCAAAAAAATCATTTAAATACTGTAAACATTAAGTCCAAGATAGCCAAATTTTCGTGTTGTGGGCAGCAAGAATAATTATGTAGGGCTTTAAAAAGCGTTTAATTAACCCTCTACGAACTACATCCAATAGTGTTTGGAAAAAAAATTTTCATATTCACTTAAATAACGGGAATACATAAATTAAAGCAAAAAATAACTTGAATTATGCAAATTTTACAAAAATTCATTAAATAAATAAAACCCATGCCACTTAACGTTCGTGGTTAGCGAATACTTTCGAATAGCTTAGTGTGGGTGAGGTATGATTTTCCTGATTTACCCCCAAAATATTCACACACACGCCACTTAGAACTATATGCGTAGAGGAAAAAAACCATATGTCTAAGCTGCTTTGCATTTGAATGAGCATTTTCGAAAGCCGCATTTATTTTCTCCTTTCAGTACGAAGTGTATTTAGCAACCGTGCCTCACAGAAACTACCCATACAGAGACGAGACGGTGGAGCCAGCCCTCTCTCTAATCTCAGCCTACCAAAAAATTAAAGCGGGTTGTAAAAAAAAAGCACGCAACTCTATTTTAAGACACCTATTGTGAGTTTAAAAAAAAATTTAAAAAAATTTCGTTGTTAATATTCAATTTCTATTTGGAACCCATTGCACTATACAAAAAAACGTTCTATGATATTATTATGATTTAATTAAATTATTAAATATAAAACAAATTTTTTAAATTTCCTTGACTTACCTTGTTTTTACTCCAAAGGTAGAAAATATTAGTACAACAGCTCTGAAATATTTTATTGCTCCCATATGCATTTATTATTTGTACAAGATATCGCCAACATTACAACAATAAAAATTGAAAGTATTTAGGGGTTAATATTTTGAGAATACAAAAATGTTAGCTGTAAGGTTTTAGTTCTAATATTATTATTGAGCATTTTTTAATTTTTTTCTTTCAGACGCCTTTTTGTAATATCCATTAAAACCCAGCATAATTTCTTAAGTTCTTCTGTCACCTCAAACTCCTTCGATGAAGTTTTTACATGCTTCTGCCAGTTAGTTGTTACATACACTCGTCTATTTTTATTCTCTAACTCCACCACTCCAAACGAACGGCCACTGTGCTAGCTATTATATGGTCTTGTTCAGGGAAACAATACCACAGTATGTTGTTTTTATTTTTTATAGTTTATATTAGTGGTGTAAGGAGGTGTCGTTTTTATTATATGCACTAGATTTGCCAGAGAACACACACAGATCTGTAACATTATCGTCAAGTTTATTACCGATAAATTGATGGGCGAGACTCACAACAAAAAAGCTTACTGCAGATAATATACCCGAAAATAAACAAATATATAATTATGAATATGTACTTTAAATCAGTATTTTACTACCATCTAACATTAAATGTTCTAACTATTTGATGGAATAACAACGCAAGGCTAGGAAAAGCCTCGTTTTCCCAACAAACGCCAATAACAGGTACACCCTTACCGTATGATATTGCATCGGGAACTATCTGGATCCTACTCAATTTTACACCAAAAGAATAAGTAAATATTTTTTCCACTTTAAGGGGACAGCTGAAATATTCGCAGCCATATTCGTGCCACTTGGGCCTTTAATAAACACATAGGATGTATGCTGTGCTATTATATCGTGTGAACCGTTTCCTGATTATATTCCTTTCGTGTTTCCTAAAACTCAATTCACTAAATTTTTCGGTGAGGCATACTGCTTGTGAAATTTAAATGCACCGAATACTATATAAATCGACAGTTTTAGAGTGTTTATATTATTTTCCAACACAGATATGTTTGTAGGGTGGATGAGGGAACATAATTCTAATGGCTCAAAAACATGTTTGCCAAAGAAAATTAGACTATTAATATTCGTCGTATTTACGTCATTCAGAAAAAATTATCATGTTTAAATATTACTCAAAAATTGCAGAAGTAATTTTTTTTTTTTGTAATTTTTAGTTAGGCTAGTTTTATTCCGCGTTATATAATTATTGCTTTCTGAAGGAAGTTATTCAGTACACGTCAATATGAATAATTGATGTCAGGCGAAAAATGTTAAACCCGCGGTTCCGAGACCTGCCCTTGTCATCATTGATGCAGTTTAAAGTCACATTCACTGCAAGGCAACGAACGGAATATGTAATACTGACTCAGAAGGTGGCGACCCAGTTCGCACAGACACTGGACCCTAGACTAAAGTTAGAGAGAGTGGTTTCAGTTGTCTACGCATGTTCCCAAAATTGGCTCAAAAAACAGCCATCATAACTGTCAAAATCACATGCACACAATGACTAGCTGATTGTCTACATTTAATTGGTTATACGGCAAAACCCCGCTCCTACAGAAAGTAGGCCTACAGCTTTCTGAGTAACCTGATGACATATTAAACACAACTTTAAGTTAACATTGCATCAAAATTAGTCCAAGCCACATGATTTTAGATGTTCTGCTGGGAAAGAACACGTTCTTTGTTGGGGTACAGACATGTTTACTTCTCAGCTGATATGCGCTCTCTACTCTAGATTCTCTCTACGCTGTTCACAATCCGTCTCTAGATATTCAACTCTGTGACCGTATGATGCTTTTGAACGTCTTTGGATAGATCTGGCCCATACACTAAATATCAGGTAGCCCAATTATTCGTCTTCTGAGCATGTACTTACCATTGACCTATCCCAAAGCAACACAAATGTCAAAGTCACATGGTCAACAAAAATGAACATATTTGTTTATATCTTAATTTTTAAACGACAAGCACTATTATATGAATAAAATAATTCTATAAATTTCAATTTAATTTAACTGCATTACAAATTGGTCAGAGGAAGTATGCAGACATCTTGACGTACTTGTTTACTAAACAGTGTTTTAACCTCAAATTCATTCCACGCCGTTTGTGCTAGTCGTGTTGGCAGAAAAGCAGTTCAATGTTGGGACACGGAGGCTGGTTGTGCGCAGCCAGCGAGATCGCTCTACTTCATCTTTAGTCTACGATCTGGTCACTGCTAGTGCGCATGCAACTTTGGAAACGACTGNGTACACGTGGCAATTTGCCCGTGTGTTGTGAGTGCTAACTACAGTGAGAAAAAATACCATCGTAGGAACAAAATTTATCAACCCATAACCCTCCTACACTGTTGGTATCATAGACTAAAGATGAGGTGGACAGATGTTCCGTCTTCTGTGCATGTACCCGGCAATGACCTGCCCCACGCCAAGATAAATGTCATAGTCCCATGGTCAACAGTGACGAACGTGTCCGTTTATATCTTAATTTTCGAAAGACGAGCTCTTTTACACGTATAAAATACTTTAAGCAATTCTAATTTAATTCAATTGCGTTAAAAATTGGTTAGAGAAAGTGTACAAACTCCTCAAAGCACTTTTTCACATAAACAGTACTAAAATCTCAAATTTTATTCACTCGTTTGTGATAGTCATACTGGCAGAAAAGCAATCCAATGTTGGGACACGGAGACTGGTTTTGCGCAGCAAGCGTGATCACTATCACTCTACCCCATATTCACTCTCCGGCTGGAAAAGTGTGTTACAAAATTACGGAGAATTGGTTTTTTGGTTGTGGGAAGAGAGGGAGGGGGTGGGATAACATGCTTGTGCAATAATGCATTGATGGTCGCCTTTAACGCTTCGTGTCGAATGAGCGAAGGTGTGAAATGTTGAAGACATGAATATTTTACTATTTCGTATCTGATTCCATTTTAATTTGTTTAAAGAAGCAGCTAGTCTCGTTGGTCACACATTGAATATTTACTTAAAAATGGCAGTTATATATATATATATATATAACTAGCTTCTAACTTTACCGTGACAACTCCGGTCACAGTTTACGTTAAATTTGACGCAGTATTGGGCAGAAAATTTATCAAGGAAAGGGTTGATCAGAAAAGGTGCTTAACAGAGAAAATTCTAAATAATATATTTTGCAATCAAAAAACCTATTCATGCATCATTTTTTTCGTTAGTTTTTTTCTGTTCTTAAAAATGTATCATACAAATAAAAACCCTCCCATGTCGAGTTAAAAACAAACTATTACTGCAGATAAAAAATATTCATTTTGCATTTGGGGAATAAAGGTTATACATATAACAATATTTTTTAGTAGAAAAAATATATGGAATCATGTATTAACATGTATTGGTGGATTACAGATATCGCCAACGTGTTCACGCGGTAGTTTTTGTTGGCCTTAGTTTTAACATAGTCGTAAAAATTATTTGTATATCAGCACGTGTGTGAGAGTGTTTAGAACCTTAGTAAATTAGTAATTATTATGCCATAGTTCATTGAATTATATACACTTCACACAAAAAGTTTGTAATATTGTGCGAAAAGGCAGTTTGGGTTGCAGGAGTTATGTAGTTAATTTGTGACGAACAGAGAGAGCTCACTAACGCATTAAACATGCCTGGGACAAGTTGAAACAGCAGTTTACAATCGTCCACAACCTCCAGAAACACTTCCAGATCTCATAAGAGCTCGAGATGGAATGGGACCTTCGTCCGAAAGACGACATCAACACATTGGTTACAAGCATGCCACGGCGTGTTAGGGACCTGTCCAATGCACATGGAGGCCATACACTGTACTAAGCTGCAGTGGGAAGAAAGAAACTATCTAATCAGACACATCATTACGTTAATTTTGTTGTTTTGTTTATTTTTCTGTGATTAAAGAAAATGTTTTTTTTTTGTTAGAAGCACTTTGGATTCCATGTTTTGTATCGGTACCGTTGGTAACGTCTAATTTCTATGATTTATTTTATGCATATTCCATGCTTTTTTGCTTTCGGTTTGTATAAATGAATTTTTTTGTGAGGTCTTTATATTATTCAGGACGTAAGCCATTGCGGAACTTTGGTGTTACGTCACAGAAAACCCGAGATATGCCATAAAAACAGGGTTTTTCTGATGTAAAATAATATTGAAATAACACACACAAGTACGCACAAGGAATTATGCGAGGAATAGTAAAGGAAATGGGACACAGAACAAGGCTGTGTAACGGCGTGTTTGTGAAATAATGGCTAATTTACCCAATAACTTTCTACAAATAAAATAAATCTTTCAAAGTACCCTTGTCCTCGTTCCACCGAGGAAGACATCTCAGTAGGTATGTTATTTTTTAAAAATTCAATTGGTTTTGTGGTGTGGCAGTGTCTTTCAATAGGAAGGTTGCGAGTTCGTTCCCGGCCGGATGCATTGGTAGTAGTTTTACCCTGTGGTTTCACAGGTAAATGCTATTAAAAATCCTCAAGGTGACTTACAAGTCACAATTTAAAAATCCACAAGATCACGCCATGCCGTTCGGAAGCAACGAACTTCTCAGCACTAGATGTTTTTGAATTAATCGAATATCTAAACATCAATGGAAGCCACCGGACTGAATTGTAGAAGCCACTTCGTATGTTTCTCCTTCCTTTTATCACTTCAAGGTCGCTGAATACTTACATACATTGAAGACAAAGAAAACGCCAGCCTATATCCACCACAGCAGGGACGTATGGTTTATTGGTCTGCTTACCTTACCGATCTATTGTTCCACAACACACCGGGCAAGCCTACTGTACTGTGCAACGTTCATTACTGTGTGGCTGTCAGTGCCGAGTCAACCGATCTGCAATTTAATGTGCTTTCGTATGTTACAGAATTTAGAATTCTTCATGTTTTCATTTGAGGAATACGAACATTTTCCCCCACGTATTTGGTTGTTGAGACGATGCGCTATTAAGCCCTTTATAAAATTAACGAAATACTGATACAATATCAGTGTTAGCTTTGTTTACAAGGAAGATAAAGTTTCATACTTTTTCTTTGAGAGTTTATTGAATCGGACAAAAACACGAAGTTACAAAATGTACATAGTCCTAAATATTTTTTTTAAATTTTCTGGGAAACAAATTTTATTTCCCTAGAAAATGTATTTACTGAGAAATGTGTATGTACGTAAATGCTAATTTTACAATGGTAAAATTGTACGTACATTGACGGAAAGTTTGAAGGAAATGTGTAGTTAACACACGGAAACGTGATCCGAAATGGCGAAAAATGGAGCTGAGTTCCACAATATACGGAACGTCTCATTTCATATAATTGAAGATATTTTCGTAATCAGTTTTTTTTTGCAAACAGGAAATACAGACGAATGTAAGTAGCAAATTTACGGAGAGGTTCCGTAAATACACGGAAAGTTATGTGAAAAGAACGGAAAGTCCGTAACTGAAAATGCAACGTGTCCATAATATTACGTAGATTTATGGATAAATTTTACAAGCGCTTATCCTTAAAAATACCGGAAAATTTCAACAATGTAGAGTAATTATTTACACTTTGAGAAACTATGTAAGCCCTATACTTTGAAGTATCCTTATCCCTCGTCAGTTTTATTCATAATGCCAAGCTTATGTTTAGCTTTGTAAATAAATATAAATGTAATAAAATTGTTAAAATGCTTCTCGAAATAAATTTGCAAATACTCTCATTGAATCAGTGCAAAGCGTAGAGATCATCTCCGAAATCGACTCTCCAGAAAGAGTGGGCAAACGCGACTGCTGTAAATGTGCGTCACTGGCTTCCTCAAGGCAGACAATTACCCACGAAACTGAAGCTGGCGAACCCCGTTAAAGTGGCAGTAAAACTCGGAGATGCATGAAGCTCTGGGAGAATCTGAAACTATTAAAGTTGGCCGGGTAAACGTACAACTTTCCAGACAATAGCTTTCCTTACAAACACACACTGCTACTCAAAACTTTCCGAATGCGCGCTGAATAGAAGAAATGCATCCTTGCGCAACAGAAAAGAGCAACATATTTCTGTTTGAATGTTAAGAGAAAAGTAAGAACTACGCAAACGGAAATGCAAATAAGTACAAAAAAATGTTTTTTAAAAATTAGGGAAGAACACGTTCTATAAAAATTATACCCGACAAGTAAAATAACAAAATATGAGACATTATAAACGTTCTGTAAAAATGGTTGCACACATATTCGTAAACATAAAGTACATTCATTGTAAGATATTTTCGCAGATTTAGAATGATTCCTGTAATCACAATTTAAGTACCAAACACTGCTGATGGTAAGTAAATATAAGTACAAGTAGAGAGGTTATTGGGGCTTTGGCACATCGGGACATGCGACCAGAGCGTCGGAGCTGTTCGTGCTCTGTCATTCCGGTCAGCAGGCAGCCATAATATATCCAGGTGACCTTGACCTTTGACCTTGATCCCAGTGAACTTGGACCTTGACCCCAGTGACCTTAGAACCCAAACATCCAAACAATTCGAAAAAATAAAAAAATGTATATAATACATATTGACAGTTATTTAGAAATTATAAAAAAAATGATTTACAAAATTTATTTTTAAAAAATTAAAATTTTCAGAGGTCTCCCACCCCCCTCCAAACCTACTCATTCCGCCATCTTGGTAGGTGCAGTCCACCATCTTGGTTGGAGCAGACCGCTATCTTGGTAGGTGCAATCCGCCATATTGATAAGTGCTGCCGTCAGCCATCTTGGTCGGTGCAGTCCGCCACCTCGTTTCCGATAGCTATTTTCGTAGGTGCAGCCACCCGCGATCTTGGTAGTTGAAGTCCACCATCTTGATAAGTGCATTCCGCCATATTCGTAGGCGTCACAGCCGCTGTCCGCAATCTTGGTATTTCGTTGGCATTTGTTAATACATTACTGGAATTTTTATCTCCCCTTAGTTCGACTGCCATATAGGATTTCATATGTTTTCATCACCTAGGTGATGCTAGTGTAATAATTTACACACCAGGCGAGTTGTCGATTTAGCCACTAGGCGGAAACCAAATTTGATTATGTTTTTAAAGTATAGGTTTCGCTGTCAGCGCCCTCCATATTCGATTATATTTTCATAACATAGGTGGCGCTATTTCCTGAATTTTGTCACCAGACAAGCTGCCGATTTAGCCACCTGGTGGCGGCCATATTTGATTATGTTTTTAAAAGTATAATTGGTGCTATCGGCACCCTTCATGTTAGATTCTATTTTCAACAAATATGTGGCATCAATTTCTTGATTTCGATGCCAGGCGAGCTGCCAGCGCCTGCTCATTCTGAAAATTTAGCCGAAAAGTGAGCTGTCGGCACTCCTATTTATAGTCATAGAGAATTCTGTAATTTTTCATTCCTATTAAAAAAACAATATTTTTCCAATCAGCAGTATACATACAAGCATAAATTATTAAATCGATAATTCTTTTGTATTAAGATCTTTAATTAAGACCGATCAAAAACATTTTTCGTGTAAGTGAACATAATGACCATATCCAACACGTACCTTTCAAACTCATGCCTAAATGAACAAATTAATTTTTCCATATACAGTCATAAGTCAAATATTAACATAACACTTTTAATTATATCGCAAATTATATTATTTCTCGAATAGAAATACCCTCCTCATGAATATAACATTCATTGAAAAAATTAATACCTACACAAATTTTTTTATGCATACCATTTTTTAACCCATCCTGATACAAAAGTTATTTTTATATACATAATTTAGCCCGGTACTGGCACCCATGTCCTGGTGACTCAGTCGGCGAGTAGGGCGTCTGCTTCTTACTTCCACAGATATTTATACTCTATTAAACCATATCACATCGATAGAGAAGAGTGTATGCATACAGAAAATGTAATATCACCCTTGATTACAAGCCGACACGATCGCTCCTAGCAGCTAATGACATAAAGCGACACTATGCTGCCTAGCAGACAGTGTGGGAACCAATGTGGTACCCCCTGGTAATCAATGAAAGGAACTTTCAAGATGGTAACCGATACTAGTACCACCTAGCAGACGATATGAAAATCAAGCTGGCAGCATACGAAAACAAGATGGTGGACTACAGACATCCAAGATGGCAGCCAACATCAGACACTATCTGGTTGGAGAGAAAGCAGGCGAGAAAGAAGACAGATCAAGAGGTACCAAGGTGGAATGACAGAGCAGGAAAACATAAAATTGTAGAAACAAGATAGTGAAATGGAATGATAGAGCACGAGGTGATATCTATGAAGATGGTTTACTGGCTTCCAGCATGATGGCCATGATGACATTAAGGTCAAGGACATCCAAAATGGCGGATCCAAGATGGCATCTAATCCACTGGTCCACTGCGAGATTTCATCTGTGGTATGACAGAGCATGAGATGACATCCAAGATAGTTGGATGGTGGCTACTCTTGTGGTCCACTGCCAAATGCCATGTGTGGAATGATAGAGCATGAGGTGACATCCAAGATGGCGGGATGGTGGGATGGAGGTGAGTCCACCAGTACTCTGCCAGATGGAATGTGTGGAATGATAGAGCAGGTGACATTCAAGATGGTGGTGTACTGGCTCCCAAGATGGTGGCCATAACATAATCTAATATTGTGAATGGAGGTTAAGGTCAAAGGTCATGGTAACCTCTGATCCTCTGCCAGATGCCACTACCAGTCATCTGCCTTATGCTACTGCCATCCACTGGGCCACTGCCAGATGCCATTGTCCTCGAACCTATAAAATCATACTACTACTGCCTTTACCGTTTAGTAATATTTAACTATCAACATTTTGCAGTGTAGTCTATTATTTTGAAAGCGTTTTTTTTTTTAATTTTTTGTCCTATATCGCTTTTACCATTAACCTTGTTTTACTCAGTCTATTAGACGGGTCCTCAGTATGCTTACCTACAAAAAGACATCATACCCCAGATGAGGATGGAATGGTACTTTAAAGTTACCAGCATGCTGTAAATATTATTTTGGAGCCCGCTTGTATAGTTAAAAACGGACTAGCGTCACAGGAATAAAACTATGCTTTAGTTCACGTAATTAATAAAGAGTGAATACTATTGACAGCTGCTGGCATAGAGGCCACACACATATACATACACATGTTCGCCTGTCACTTTTCATTTGGCTAAAGTCACATAGCAGTGTGTTTTTGACTCTGAAAGGTGCGAGCAGAGCTCCGTGAGTTTTATGACTGAGGGGGGGAGGGGTTACCGCGGATCAGATGTATCTGTAATGGAGCGAGCGCACGTGAATGTATGAAAATACAGAAATTTTGTTTGCCGAAAGCAACGGTTTTTTTCTCTCGTGATTTTGCACTTGTTGTGGGTGTATATTTACGCTAGCGTCTCCTCACGGTATATAATTTTTTCCCTGCGAAACTTACCATACCTGCATTTTTATGCATATAAAATGTTTCATATGCTGGCAATGGGTGCTAGAAAAATCGCCGCACGTGGAGTAACCATGTGGGTATTTTTTTTCCCGCTACCTAAATTTCCTAATGTACTGATTTTCAACCTGGGAGGAAATGTTTTTAATGTTAAGCGTCTATGCCTAGGTTAGGGGGAATGCACGCGCTACTTCCCTGTGGATATCGCGTGCCACGGCGTTAGCGAAGTAGTTTTAACTCTTTCTGGATTTTTCGAGTAATGATTACTTTACAGAAAGCTGCATAATGCATCCGTACACGGCACATGATATTCTCCAACATGAAATTTAAGCAAATGTTTTGCTGAGGGAAAAATCATGTTGTTTAGAGAGAAAGGGGCACTCGGCGATTGATTTTTCGTTAATATTTACTCCGAAACACGCTGTTTGTATGTTTCTTCCTCGTGACGTATATTTACAGTATGAGGTTTTACAGTATTTTCGCTATCTTGCCTTTCGAATCGAATACCTTCCTTTCGTTGAACGAGATCGGTTTTGCAAAACTACGTTCGAACCATGCATTAAATTTTATTGGTGGCGTGTTTATGTGGAGAGCCAACAGCGATGTTTTGCTCTAGTCGAACTAGAAATGTGCNCATTAAATTTTATTGGTGGCGTGTTTATGTGGAGAGCCAACAGCGATGTTTTGCTCTAGTCGAACTAGAAATGTGCAAACATACTTCGAATACACTCTCTCATTGTGAAGGCGCAGGTATTTAGACCGTGTTGGAATGCAGTTTGGACCTCCACGAAACCATTTTCATTAACCAAACCCAGATCCTGCCACGATTCTTGGAAGTGATGGTCGCTGGCACAATGGGGGATACTCATCCTGAACCCTTGGTTTGGTGGGAATTACACTCGTACGTTGCGGTGAAGGAGATCCTACACGACGAATTTTGGCAGGTGAAGGTCCTACAGCTACGCAGGATTTTTGCGTGCCCCTGCAAGTCATCGCACCTAGCAAATGCCATGCCGCAGTTCCCACACTTATATTCCACTCTATTATATTTGTATTATTCGAACATAGATACTTTTCGTGTCTTCGGGCACATTTGGTACATGCAAACGAGGTGTTACAATAGCAGCACGAGTACTGAGGTGACGTCATTGCACGTTAGATCGATGGTAAATATATATATAAAAAAATACTTTGTACTAGTTCCGTATTTTATGAGGTAACATATTCCTCCAGAGACTAGCTGGCCCGAACCAATACTCCAAAGTTGAGCAGATTTTAAATTACGTGCACGCTTGATAATATCCTGTGACATTATGGAATTAAATATCTGAACTTACCAGCCAGAATGCTAAAAGACGAGGATTGATAGTGCGATCTGTCACCTCTGGCATCAGACGTGAAACTGTGCTGAGGGTCGGCATTGCTCCCATGAAAAACTTTCCCCACACTAGCACGCTCTGCAGACAATGCTGAAACAAGAGCAGTAGTGATAAGGGATTAAGCGATGCGATGATGAATAATTGGTCGGGCTTAAGTGGTGGAGGGAGGGGTAAAATAACAATCACTCAATTTAAATGGTAATTTAATTATCATTAAAACGAGAAATATTTTTAGTCAGTCTTAATTAAATATCTTAATAGAAAAAATTATCGATTTAATAATTTATACTAGCAGGCATACTTCTGATTGGAAACATATTTTTAATAGGAATTAATAATTACAGAATTTCCTATGACTGTAAATATAAGTGCCAAAAGCTCACTTTGCGGCTAAATTGTCAGAATGAACGGGTACCGGCAGCTCGCCTGGCAGTGAAATCAAGAAATTAACGCCACTTATTTGTTGAAAATAGAATCTATCATGGAGGGTGCTGAAAGCACCACCTATACTTAAAAAAACATAATCAAATATGGCTACCACCTGATGGCTAAATCGGCAGCTCGTCTGGTGACGAAATCGAGAAAATAGCGTCACCTAGGCGATGAAAACTTGTAAAATCCATAATGGCAGTCGAACGAAGGTGAGAGACAAACTCCAGTAATGTATAAAAAAATGACAAACGAAAAACCAAGATGTCGGACGGTGGCTGTGACGCCTGCCAAGATGGCAGATTTCACTTACCAAGATGATGAACTGCACCTACCAAGATGACGGACGGCTCCACCTACCAATATGGCTGTCGGAAACAAGATGGCGAACTGCACCGACCAAGATGACTGATAGCTTAACGTACCAAGATGGCGGACTGCATCTACCAAAATGGTGGAATGAGTATGGTTGGCGGGGGTGCGGGGACCTCCGGAAATGAAATTTTTTAAATAATTTGTTTAGTTATTAAAAAAAATAATATTTTGTAATTTTTATTGATTTTTAAATACATTTTTTATAAACGTTTGAAATTATTTTGGGATTTTTTAATTTTTTGGATTTTGGGGTCAAAGGTTACCAGGGTCAAGGTCGAAGATTACTGGGTTCAAGATCAAATGTCACCATAGTCAAGGTTAAAGGTTACCAGGGCCAAGGTCAAAGGTCACCAGGGTCAAGGTCAAATGTAAAGGTTGCCTGTATATATTATGGCCACCGGCTGACAGGAATAACAGCAAGAACGGCTTCGACGTTCCGGTCCCAGTACCCGATGTGCCGAAGACCCCATAATCCTTCTACTAGTAGATTTTAAACTAGTTTTCTTCGCTAAATTAAAACAAAAATCAGAAGAAAAAAAACTTATCAGTATGAAGATTTTAATTAGTAACTCTACACGTGCACCCGTTCCTGTGACAAATCGCAAAGAAAATGGCAGAGCAACCACGTGTGAGCCGAATAGTAGCATAAAAAATATTACTGCTACCAGTATGCGGAATCAATTATGTATGCTATCGTCTTTGTCTGAAAGTAAACAATTTTGTCGGCTTTATATACTGTTAAAAAATACGCGAAATAACGTAAAGCATTAGCAAAAAAATATTTTAGTTTATTGTTAATCTACTGCTGTGAAAATAATTTCATAACTTAATTGATTTTTCCATTAATTAAAGAATAAAATTTTGTCTCGGTTTAGTTTATTTAAGCACTGGTATTTATTTTCGTTGTGAATTTTTACAGGATAAAAATGATTAATGCAAAACCAATTTAACATTGTGTACCTATTGGCGTTTTCGCAGGAACTAGGAGTCACGAAACAAGAATCTTTGCCTCCTACGCTATACGTCGTACCCATCTAATTCATGTGAGAAAATATTTAAAATATCACTTGAAGTGTACAAGCACAGATTTTGAGTTTTTCATCTTAAGTGCTGCTGTCTCGTACATTGTTTGGGCTAAATTATTTTTTTAAACTTATACCTAACTTACGTATGGCTGCCGAGTAGTCTACCATCACTGAGGATATAATTTCATAACAGGTGAAAATGCATTGCTTTTTAAAATTATATGTAGAAACTTATCCAAGTAATATCGCTAAGCTTGATTACTTTATTAACTGACTTGTACGGCACGGCAGGCAAGGATGTTTTTATCAAACACATCACATATTATACGATTAGCGTTTATACCACGGCGTAGGATTACTTGGGTGTTACTACACTAACTTTTTTATTTCCCTGTCATTTTCACTGTAAGAACTGTGCCACTGAATATTAGCAGCCAAACGAGAATACTATTACTTGTGCAGTGCGTCAACTACAATACTTTGTTTTTCTAATTTTTTTTTTTTACTGATTGCATAGAACATTCAAAACTGTTCCTTTCTTGTAAGTACAATAACCTACATTTATTCCCACCACGAAAAAAGACTGAATGGAATGTCGACATGTTTAGAGCAAACTTAAAACCATGATGCTGATACTTAACTTGCCTTCTTTCGGGACTATGTCGCAAATGGGGTAAACTGCTTTTGTAAATAAGGGACTAATACCATTATACTTTGTGCTAGAAAAGGGAGGTTACTGGGCGGTGGGGGGATCATTATTTCAGAACAGCTTCCTTAGAGTGTGTTGGTGGTGAGGAAAGCATGGGAGGGGGAAATGGGAATTACAGCACCTCAGCGCTAAAGAAAAGGACAGCTCGAGCTGGGAGAATACGAACACCAATATAAAGGAGCGAACGTCGGCAGATTTGCGGGGCCAATTTCCACCAGCTTACCCCTTCTTTGGTAACGGGCGCGTCGCTTGGCACCGTCCCTGCCAGTTGGGTAATTTATTTAACGGCAGTGGCGTGTGTATGTGTGTGCATATATCTGCTTGGAATTCCCTCTGCCGTGGGTCTGATACCCCTCTCCCTCCTGGCTGTCGAGAGAGCGCGGCAATCTACTTGCGAGGAATCCGCTCGCGGCGACCAACTGCTTCAACTTTGCCAATCTGCGGCGATCCTCGACACAGCGGGCTTCGGCCGTGCTGAGCACTTCTCTATCTCGCATCGCACCGTGAACTTGACGTGAGAGACAGAGTCAGATAGTGAGAGACCGATAAACAGGGAGAGAGTTAAAGTGAGAGAGACAGTGAAAGGGAGAGACATAGAGAAAAAGAGAGACCGAGAGAGACAGAGTGAGAGTCAGAGAGACAGAGAAAGAGAGATATATAGAGAAAGAGAGAGACTTAGAGAAAGAGAGAATCATAGAGAAAGAGAGAGACATAGAGAAAGGGAGAAACATAGATAAAGAGAGAGACAGAGAGACAGAAAGAGAGACAGATAAAGTGTGAGACAGGAAAAGAGTGATAAAGAAAATGGCGGGAGGGGGGGGGGGGGTAGAGGATGGCTGAGAAAAGGGTGATGCAGCACACACTAAAGATGATGTATGCGCTATTCACGAGAGCTTTTGGAATCAACTGTTGAGAAAGAATTTCTGCCCGTTTAGTGCATACATGCTACCGCACGCATTCAGTGACTGATACAAAGGGAGATAGGAGAAAATTCCCCCTCCCAAGAGCCCATTTTCCAGGATGGTGCGTTTTGAGCTTTGTCCGATCCAGAAAAATGATACTAGGAATTTTTCTGTGAAGTAACATTAAGGTATATCTGACTATAAACTTTATGTCCCATGAAATTGTACTTTTTTCGGTTTGATAATAAGAAAGTAAATACAACGGCATTTTGCTGACGAATTTAGAAGAGATGGAACAACAGTGTAACAAGTGTTGATCAATGTGGATCAAAACATCCTGACCAGGAGAGTTTGAAATAAGTAAAGAAAATACACAATGCGATTCCCCCTCCAATGCTGTGATCTGAGTCAGCCCATGTACACACTGCATGAAGACTACAAGTTAAGCTGGCAGCGGATTGAGTAAAATAGTTCAAAACCTTGACGTTGTATTGCGACTGAAATGTTTGAATTTATGGCAAATAAAGTTGACGTTTTATTGCATTGTACATATTACAACCTACGCAATACATTAAGGTCCTTAAAAATGTCACGTGTTTACTTGGCTGATACATGAATAAAGTGATCAGTCCCACGACAAGGTAAATTTCACATACGGCGGAAGGATTCCAAATTAGGAGAAAAGTAAATCTTAAGCAGGGCTTTCTGTGTTTTCGTAACATATTCCCAGCATTATCTTACGATTTTACAGCATTACGGCAACAGTCTCGTAAAGATACAGTAACACGCGCATTCGTTTTTGTTTTTCCAACAAATCGTTTTAATAAAAAAATACTTTTCATAGCTCAGTTAGAATTTTTTTACATAGTAACTCGGTAAGAAGAGGTTTTATTATCTTTAAAAGCATATACATATGTAAACTACTGGAACTTAGAGTTCAAGCTATATCGTTCCAACATGTCGATTGGCAAAATAGTTTTCCGTTTCAAAACCTATGGATGGGTTGCTGTGCAAATTGACACTCTATGTCACACATTTTCAAAAGTGGTCGTCCAAATTAGGAGATACAAAAAAAATATGTACAATATATACAAACGCTTTTGGTAAAAAAAAACTAATAAAACAACTTGCAAACTATTAGTTGAACTACTTTCCTCTACATACATATGCAAGTAATTGTTATTAGATACTCAAAGTAAAACATAAAAGGAACATGTGCGTTCAAAAGTGTCTAAGGGGAAAAATTCCAAAAGATTTGATAGTAACCGGCTGAGTTGGTCTTGAAAAAATAATTTAAGCCCTTAAGAGGCCCGCCTGCCTGCACCAATATTCTCCTTTTCTGGCCGAGAAGCGTGGATTCAATAATGGCTACATTGGCACGCGCTACAAAAGCGCCATCGCTGTCATGCGCAGAGCTCTGAACTGACGTGCAGTGTTATCATGGTGCTGCGTGTACCTATGAGACTTTCAGCAGCGACGCTATCATTTATTGCCGAAACGTTTTAAGCAAAGTTCAATACAGGCTCCTATCGTAGTTTTGCTCGTGTTCTGCTAGTGTGTTTTAAGATACGGCAGTCTGAAAAACCCGTTTTTAACTATTCTGGAAGGATCCAAAATAATATTTACAGCATGAGTGGAAACTTTAAAGTACCATTCCGTCCTCATCTGGGGTATGATGTCTTTTCGTAGGTAAACATACTGAGGGCCCGTCTAATAGACAAAGTAAAACAAGGTTAATGGTAAAAGCGATACAGCACAAAACACTTAAAAAATAACGCTTCCAAAATAATAGACTACACTGTAAAATTTTGATAAGTAAATATTACTAAACGGTAAAGGCAGTAGTAGTATGATTTTGTAGGTTCGAGGACAATGGCATCTAGCAGTGAACAAGTGGATGGCAGTGGCATCAGGCAGATGACTGGTAGTGGCATCTGTCATATTGGATTATGTTATGGCCACCATATTGGAAGCCAGTATGCCGCCATATTGTAAGTAATATAATGCTCTATAATTCCACACATGTAATCTGGCAGTGGACCCCAGGACTAGTCACCATCCCACAAACTTGGATGACACCTCATGCTCTATCATTCCACAAATGGCATCTGGCAGTGAACTGGTAGACTGGCCGCCATCTTGGATCTACCATTTTGTATGGCCTTGACCGTGATGTCCTCAAAGCCACCATGTTGGGAGCCAGTACACCATCATCTTGGATGTCTCTTCATGCTCTATCATTCCACCTCACCATCTTATTTCTACAATTTTCCTTTCCTACTCTGTCATTCCACCTTGGTACCTCCTGCCTTGTCATTCCTTCTCGCCTGCTTTCTCTCCAACCGGATATCGTCTGCTGTTGGCTGCCATCTTGAATGTCTATAGGCCACCATATTGTTTTCGTCTGCTGCCATATTGGTTTTTCATATCGTCTGGTAGGTGGTGCTAGTATCAGCCACCATCTTGGAAGTTTCTTTTATTGCTTACCAAGGGGTGCCATATTGGTTCACATAATATCTGCTAGGCAGCACTAGTGTCGCTTGATGTCGTCATTGGTTGGTAGGAGCGCTACTGTCAGCTTGTGTGCTAAGGTCGATGTTCCTTGTTCTGTATGCAGAAACTAATCTCTATCGATGTAATGTGGTTTAATACAGTACAAAAATATGTTGAGGTGAGGAGCGGCGAACTGCCGGACCTTGGATTTGTAAACAGACACCCTATTCGACTGAGCCACTTAGACATGGGTGCCAGTGCAGGGCTAAATTATGTGTATAAATATAACTATTGTATCAGGATGGATTTAAATATGGTATGTATAGAAATATGAGTGTGGAGATGAATTATTTCTAAGAATGCTATACTCATGAGGAGGGTGTGTCTATTCGAGAAATAATATTATGTGCAAAATAATTAACAGTGTTATGACAATATTCGACTGGCGAGTTCCAAAGGTAAGAAATTATTTTTTTTGTATAATTGATATATGACAGCACAATAAAATAATTTTTGAAAATACGAATGTGTATGTAGACCATTTGATCGATACACTTTTGTCATTAAGTTTAAAAGTTAACCTCTTATTTATAAGATTATGCATTTTCAGTGTTTTGTCAAAATAACTGTTGTATAAAATAACATAATGGCCATATCTAATATGTACCTATCAAACTCATTCCTATAGGAAGAAATTAATGTTTCCTTATACAGCCATCAGTCGAATATTGTCACAACCCTTTTAATTATCTCGCACATTATATTATTTCTCGAATAGACATACCCTCCTTTTGGATATAACATTCTTAGAAATAATTCATCTCCACACTCATATTTTTATACATACCATATTTAAACCCATCTTGATTCAATGGTTATTTTTCTATATACATCATTTAGACCGGTACTGGCTCCCATGTCCTGGTGACTCAGTCGACTAGGGCACCAGTTTACCAATCTAAGGTCCGGCAGTTCGCCGTTCCTCACCTCCACTGATTTTTATACTGTATTAAACCATATCACGTCGATAGAGACGAGTGTCTGCATACAGGACATGGAACATCACCCTTAGCCACAAGCCGACACCAGCGCTCCTAGCAGTTAATCACGATATCAAGCGACACTAGTGTGACTAGCAGTCAGTGTGGGAACCAATATAGCATCCCCTGGTCATTGAAAGAACTTCCAAGATGGCGGCCGATACTAGCACCACCCAGCAGATTATATGTGAATCAAGATGGCAGCAGACGAAAAAAAGATGGCTGCCTACAGACATACAAGATGTCAGCCAACAGCGGACGGTATCCTGTTGGAGAAAGAGCAGACGAGAAGGAATGACAGAGCAGGAGGTACCAAGGTGGAATGAGAGAGCAGGAAAAGAAAATTGTAGAAACAAGATGGTGAGGTGGAATGATAGAGCTTGAGGCGACATCCAATATGGCTCCCAATTTGGCGGTGGTGACACTATCCAAGATAGTGGATTGAGGTCAAGGTCATATGTCAAGGTCACCCCTGTTATTCTGCCAGATGCCACTGCCGGTACTGTGTCAGATGCAATTGTCGATCCTACAAAATCATACTACTTAAAGGAAGTTTTTACTCATACACAGCATGGAAAATGCATTGTATATCAGACTGCAAATACAGACGGTTTAAGAGTATCTAAGGTGAGAACTTCGCTACGCATGGGAGATGTCGCATTGGTGTGGACTGTGAAACGGACACGATTGCCCGGTGAATTAATTATAATCAAGCTATGAGCATCAAATTAAACACCAGTTTTATTTGTATGTAACATCAACAACAATACCAACAAACACCAATCTCGCATGCGTTCGTTACCTGTGTAGGAACACTCCGCTGAACATCCCTGCGGATGATGCAACCTACCCCGCCACGGCTACAGACAAATGCACACACCTGTGAACATCCTCTTAGACATCAAAAAGTGCTCGTCTTTTTTTTTTTTTTTAATAATCACGTCACTGAACTCGCCGCTTAATAACATGTTATGCTATTGGAAATAATGAGTGCATTCCCATTAAAAAAACGAATGATAATATCGATATCTTATCACTTAATTACATATTGGAAAAGACATGGGCGATGTCTTATGATTCCCGTACTGCCATTTACGAATTCGAAATCAAAATTTCGATACCTTCAGTGGCTTGGAAGATATTTGGGGTGGACACCTTAAAGAATAACCATATATTTTAACAGACACATTGACTGGCGTTCACTCAGTAAAGTTGGTAACAACGGGGTGTAAGTAGTTCCATGTCTTAATGTCGAATTAAAGTGTAAGTAAACGTGCGTGAATACTAAAATGATTTCTTTTGGTTTATGTAATTAAGTGCATAGAGGTATAACAATTAACGCATTTGTAAAATATTCACTTCTATAATATTTTTACAAAACCTAAGCATGAATAAATTGAACAGGCACATTGTAATGTTAGTTCTAGGTATGGTAGAAGAATACGCAATGTGCATAAAAGTTCCTCCCGTCTCATGCGTATTGCATTCGTATGCACTCTGTTGAATAATACCTTGAATAAGAACTATTTCTTACTCGGCATCACTAACACGCCTATTTCCTCTGTGTTTTTATTCACATGAATTATAAATGAAATATATAAATTTACATATTAACTGTATGTAAAAGTTCAGTTGAACAAAAATAAGGTAATTTTATATTGACAGAAGTATAAAACGCTTCTGGTAAGGGACATTTTTGTGAAACAACCAAACACGTCATAAATGCGGTGATTTTTCAAAGGCCTGATTCAAACTGGTGTGAAGATGACTGCAAACGGAGTGTACAGTGACGTGGTACATTTGCGAACAATTTCTTAGAGTCGCTAGTCGGCGTCGAGCGAGCACCGCGGAGGCAGCGAACACTTATAAGGCGGCGTAAGGAGATAGCGCCGTCTTCTGGCGAGGAACCAAGTTGCTGGTATCGCATCCAGCTGCGGTCGACGGCCCACTTCGCCTGGCTCCACCTCCCCCCTCCCCCTCCTACCGGGCTCGTAACTCCATATTCCGCGCCAGTGTTAATTAAGTTAATCTGAACGCTCAATTTACAGCAGGAGCGCGGCGCGGTACCACGGCCAGGAGGGGGCTGGTCGGCGGGGGGATCGCTGTATGAATCCGAGGGGAGAAGTTAATGGCACCGAGTCCCGAACCGCGAAGGCGGGAGGGCGTGGGGGGAGACTTGGCTAACTTCGCTCATATGGAAATGTGGTCTTTGCTTTCAGCGCTGCGTGCGATGTCACCGGGAAGACGCCGTTGGTCCCGCGGCGGTCTTCGAGCGTCTGCAGACGTCCTGGCGACGAAGAACTGCGCGCCAAGGAAACCCCCAGGGTCTAATTTCTACCATCTTGCAACTTCTGCAGGAAACAAAAGACGTAGCATACTATGGTAACTATAGGCTGTTCGCGGTAAAGTGAGCACTTTTGAGGCACTGGTTACTTTTTCATTTCAGCCATTTTTTTTATCCTTTAACCACTTTTGTAAATTCATATTGCCATGTAAGTAATAAACACAATGTGTGTATTCCACGGCACTCGGAAGTTAACGCCTGTGGCTAAAATAAAATACATTTATTGACTATTATTCTAAATGAGAGGGCCTTCAAAAGTGCTCACTTTAACATTAACAGCCTATACCAGTAGACACACTACACCTTTCAAACCCGCTTTATTTTATGGTTACAGGCAAATGCAGTTTAGACATTTTCTGATGCGTACTGTACTTGAGCTGAAACAATACTTATGGAGTTACCACAGCATGACTGCAGAAGCGATGGTAGTAGTAGTGCAGGAAGTCAAACTCTAATTGTGTCTAAAATATAATTAATAAATATTTTATACCTTAACTCAGTCGCATTTCCCAAAAAAACAATCTCAAACATTAGTCATGGCAAGACGGCGTCCAACTATCCTCTTTAAAATTCTTCTCATACACGAAGACTCTCCTTACAAGAGAGGGTAAACGAGCCGTCTTTTCATTTCACACCACGGAAATTTACGACCGAACACTACGTGGTTTCCGGAGACGAGTTTCTCATTTTGAAATCAAGTTATGACAGTCAAATACAACGACGTTGGCTATAGTCTATTCACGGTTTCTTCACANGTTTCTCATTTTGAAATCAAGTTATGACAGTCAAATACAACGACGTTGGCTATAGTCTATTCACGGTTTCTTCACATTTTTCGAATCCAACCTTTGGACGAGATTAGTTATTTCCTAGATATGTCACGTATCACAAGAGCTTAATACTNCACATTTTTCGAATCCAACCTTTGGACGAGATTAGTTATTTCCTAGATATGTCACGTATCACAAGAGCTTAATACTTGTGTTTACAAAAGTAACTATTTTTCCGGTTAAATTGAAATGTTATTTATATTTTATCTATAAATTATAATACTTCGTTTATAAATAATATGAATAAGAACAGTGAGAAAACATGTGTATAGAGCGTCTAGTAAGAAATAGTTCTCATGCAAAAAAATATTACAACCGAGTGCGCACGAATTCGGTGCGTTGCCCTCTGGTGTAATTTTCCAGGTTTAGTTAAGCTTAGGTTGTACGAGGAAGAGGAATATAGTGGAAGTAAAACTTTAGCAGGGCTTCAGAAAAGTTTGAAGTAACCGCATTTTCTACAGGTATTGTGACGCATGATCGTTTGACGTTATTTATTGATAATCTTCGGCATGCATTATATACAAATATATTTTAAAATCGCGTTTTCTTAATGTTAATCAAATTTCGATGTACTAACAAAACAAAATGGCTTACTCAGTAAATAGAACTTGCCTCAAAATTAAAACTTCGTAAGCACAGTACAATTCACCACGTTCCAGAAAACGTTAGCTATGATGGCATTCCACACGAAAACAACTCAACCAGTGTGCTATACACGCTGATTCTAAAATCATGGGTTAAATATTGAAGGGTGGTAGAGCTNACGAAAACAACTCAACCAGTGTGCTATACACGCTGATTCTAAAATCATGGGTTAAATATTGAAGGGTGGTAGAGCTCACTTTAACAAACAATTATTGTATAGGAATATATGGGCGGAAGTGATGCGTTGAGGCACAAACACAAAAACATAACACATTAACAGAAACATTATATGCTCATTAGCAGCATACTTAACGAGTGATTCCGTACAGACAATGTTAAAACAGTTGCTGGAAATGCATCCACCAACAGTCACGCATGCTTGGCGACCTCTGCATATGGCGTGATTGACTGAGAATGGTGGCGTGCGTGAAATACCCGGCGTATTTGAATCTGTTCGCCAATCACTCTACTGACGCAACCAGGCTTGCATTACTGTCGGTGGTAGCAATTTTAAGCAATTATTATAAACATTTCTGTAAAAAGGCATTTAGCGGCGACGTTGTAAATAAACAATGTGTTGCATTTAATGTGTTATTTTTGTGTTTGTGCCTCAACGCGTCACTCCCGGCCCATATATTCCTATACAATAATTGTTTGTTAAAGTGAGCTCTACCACCCCTCAATGTTTGTCCCATGATTTTAGAATCACCCTGTATAATGCAAGAGGAATTGTGGAAGGGGACACTATCATGAAAATTAAGCGCTTGCGGACCTTTGCTCTTATAAATTGATTTCAGATCTATATGAGAGAAAAGTTTCACACAGTTTTGTTTTATGTATTTTGAAACGAACTGGTTATATACACATATGTGTATATATAAAATACACATACATTTCAGTACACCGTGTGTGATAAGCAACATGCATGGGAAGCTGAAAGTAGTACGCGTAGTGTCTCTCACAGCCTTGCCAGTATCCCAGTATTTACTTCGGCATACAAATCACTGCAGACGATAATATTTCTTAGTACTGCTGAGTCGCAAAACCTGTTCATGTACGCTCCTTGGTGGCTCGCAGGATATCGGCGGCTGTGTTACTTAAGTCGTTCGTTTATTGTTTGTCCTGGGAACCTTCCTTCCACGATCGTTCCTACACAGCAAACACACCGGATCATACGTGGACGTGATCCACATTGCTTCTATTCCCCGCCGGCCTGCTGTAGCTATGCTACAAATGTGGTGTGCGTCAAGCGGTTCCCCATCGCGATTCTGGCCGAACGCTTGCGCAGTTCCTCTTTCAGCAGGAAGTAGCTTTGAAGATTATTATTATAACCTCATTTTAAAACCACAGATTTCAGACAGAATATTTTCATTTTTACTCTCCGTCCTCCGTGTCTTTCTCGCTCACTCGAGAATGTATACTGTTTCTTTGATTATAGAGAAGTCTGGAGAGAGATGACTAAAAAATTTGTAGGCATCGAATTTGGGCCTATACGGTTCGAAACCGACTCTAATCAGTAATGTCCCGCCCTCTCTAGTCTCGGTTTGAAGCACTGCTATTTAAAGTTCAAATTTGTCTTCTTATTCCACTGGCATAAGTTAAAGCCATTAGGGGCCATGGTAGCAGGCCCCTGGTGGCTTGACCACCGGCCTAAGGGGAAAGGGCTTCCATTCCCGGCGGGGTCACGTCCGATTTTTGCATGTAGGGAACATGGCGGATGTTGCTACCGGCCGGCGGGTTTTCTCGTGGCGCTTCTTTTTGCCCCGCCCGTGTTATCCGTAGTCGTTCCGTCTTCATCTCACTTCACTACTTCCATCCTTTATTCCTAAATAGCTGCCAGAACCACCTGGTTTCGAGTGAGGTTAGCGCAATGCTTATTTAAATAATTACTTTGACAGCTAGTATAGTCTATTCGCGGTTTCTTCACACTTTTTTTAATAAAACCGTTGAAAAAACATCCCATGGACGACGTGTTTGGCTGTTTCCTAAACACGTAATATGTTACAAGCGATTTATACTTCTGTTAACATAAAAGTATCATACTTTTGGTCAAATTAAACTTTTACTTATGTAAAATCTATAAATTATAAAATTTTATTTATAATTAATATGAATAAAAANTTTGGTCAAATTAAACTTTTACTTATGTAAAATCTATAAATTATAAAATTTTATTTATAATTAATATGAATAAAAACAGGGAGAAAATAGGCGTGTTGGTAATGCCTAGTAAGAAATAGTTCTTAGCAAAGTTTTATTAAACGAAGTGCGCACGAATGTGGTGCGTTGTCCCTTTCGTGCAATTTTATAGACTCGGTTAAGCGTTGCTTACATGAGGCGGAGACAACTTCTGAAAATAGACTAAGTTGTCATAAAATACTATCACAAAATGTTATTTTTTTCCTTCATTAAAAGCGTGGGTTTTAAGTCACATCTAAAATGTAAACAAACTTAACATCATTGTCGAAATACCTCAATTTGACAGTTCTTTAGGAAATTCTTGAGCCAATGTTCCTTCTTCTTTAGTCTATGCTATAGACTTCGTGTATTCACGCTCTCCAGATTTATNGGAAATTCTTGAGCCAATGTTCCTTCTTCTTTAGTCTATGCTATAGACTTCGTGTATTCACGCTCTCCAGATTTATTATTAAAATGAAACATTTTTATATAATATCTGTGATTGGCTGGGTCACAAAGGAAGTAGACATGCAGATACGAAATAATGGTAGCCCTACCTCTCTGACCCAGCGAGGTGTCGCAGTGTTAAACTTTGGACTCGAATTTGGTAGGACCTGGGTTCGAAATCGGGCCTGGCCATCCTGATTTCTGTTTTTCCATGATTTACCGAAATCACTCCATGGGTGGTTCTTTACTACAGGCCATGGCCGATTCCTACCCGTTCCTGCAAGTCGGCGAAACTTTCTCCGTCTCTAATGACCTCGCTCTCAACGAGACGTTATGCCCTACTTACCTGTCTCTCTGATCCGCACGCAGGGAACATAGGGCGAAAAGTGCATACCAACTGCGCAGTAGTTAAGTCCTGTGTCCCGTCACGAAACCGTTTTTTGTTTTGCCCCTAGGGCGGTAAAACCCACGTGGCTTGCATTAATGGTCGCGACACTGTTTAGATAAATGTTTTAAATTTCATGTAACTCCCTCTAACCAAGTCTCAAAGAACTGGGATAAATTCAAATTATGCTTTATTTATATTTTTATAAGAATACGAATATGTTTGAAAACTAACTGTAAAAAAATGTCCATATCAGTGTTTAAACGCGCGACTTTGACAGTTCTGCGAGTCATTATCGAACCAATTTTAGCGACATGAAAATTAGCCTGCCCCACCTTAAGTCTATGCTTTTATCTCAATATGCGCATCAGTTGACAGCTGAAATACCCGCCACTGTGAGCCAATAGTAAGAAAATGGCATGAATTAGGTGCTGTGATTTCGCATGAATAGTATTATGATCAATTGTCATTTATTTTTTTGTTTGAAAACTCAATGCCACCTCATTTTGCGTCTCGGTAGCGTATTAGTGAAACTGAAGTTCACTGCAAATTAGGGAATAACACCGGCCAGCTAGAATGGCGACCGAGTTCGCATAAACTCGGCGTAATTCGTTTGTGAAAACTTCTCTCTTTCTGCGGCTGAGGAGTTAGCTTTGATGTTCCCTTCTAAGTTCCTAAAATCTCGAGTAATAGATTTTGCATGGAACGCAGAATGTAAAGAAAGAGTTTCAAAGGTATGTCCTGTATAGAGACGTGTTTTACAGTATACTAACTAGTCCAAAATAGTGTGAGCCTAACAACAACAACAAGGCTTGTTTATGGTTCCAGTCCCCGGCTGTAAAGACATTACTAGAGTTGCGACATTACGCTACGATGTAAGAATATACTTCGGGACCATTGGGTATGTCGAATACAGTGTAGCTGTATGATATATAAGGACTGGATCTAGTCCAGGTTAGTGTAGGACCCAGGGTACTCTGAATGATTGTTCATCTGAGCCCTGCCCTTGACTTGGAAGGCACTTTTGAGTTTAGTTAAGGCTGTTGTACGTGTACGCCTCCAAATTGTGATCAGAGTTAAGCACCGTGAATTTTTAATTTGTTTGTTCTGCTAATTGATACTCAATATCTTCGCTTCATCGGTAACGAAGATGTAACTGAAATTTCGATTGTGTAGAGCAATCCTGAACCGCTGTTACAAACACCGTGAGGTGATTCCCTATGCAAAGTATGATAGAAAACATTATATGACATCTATTCTACNAACCGCTGTTACAAACACCGTGAGGTGATTCCCTATGCAAAGTATGATAGAAAACATTATATGACATCTATTCTAAAGCCATTCGTAAGGGAGGTAGGTGCTTTTGAAAACAGATATTTAAAATGTTTTAATTCAAAATAATGAAACCTGCTNAACTGCTGTTACAAACACCGTGAGGTGATTCCCTATGCAAAGTATGATAGAAAACATTATATGACATCTATTCTACAGCCATTCGTAAGGGAGGTAGGTGCTTTTGAAAACAGATATTTAAAATGTTTTAATTCAAAATAATGAAACCTGCTNAGCCATTCGTAAGGGAGGTAGGTGCTTTTGAAAACAGATATTTAAAATGTTTTAATTCAAAATAATGAAACCTGCTTTCGAAGAAAGAACAATCTTGCGAATACTGTTGCCTTGAAACCAGATCTGAAATCTGCGAACGTTTGATGAGTAAAATCAATCCCATCCATTGAGAAAATAGGGATTGCCATGCTATAATTGATAACAATATTACTTGAACTGTCTGACGTCTTTACCACGTATTACAAAGAAAACAATATTGTCATTATTTTAATTATTAAACACCCATATTCTTTCAATTATTTGATCAAAATATCTAATTTGTATCGTTTATTAGATATAATTGTTGGCATTTATCAGTAATTAATATTGCCGATAATGTAACTGCAGCGGAGCGGACCAGACTGCGGTATGTATTCATATCCAGATAATTCGTTAAGAGCGATTAGGTACACATTTTACGAACCATTGATGCGAGCTGCTGATCGATGACGCCGATAAAACTGACTACGCCAATAATAGCTTAAATACGAAAAACACTGATGTATGGCTTTTTTGAAAAGTGTATATCAGGTGATGTTTTAATTTATTCATTATTATTGTTGTATCCAAGCATCGAACAGCCATAACCACAGCTTCAGTCGTGCAACCGTTATTTAAAACTGTTCAATGTGTCTGATTTACATTTTATTACAAATGGTATTTAAGTAATTTTTCACGTCCGAACCGAATATTAGTTCCCATTCTACGTTAAAGTCTCTAATATACATTGTGTGAACAGCTAAAACGAGCGATTTTACTATCATTTTAAGATACGAGGACTACAATGCTTTATATCTAAAGTAGCATACAATCATACAGAGTATCTTTATCAATGTTATTGCACCTTAACATAATAGAAACGCCACTGAAAGTTTCATAGAAGCGAATTTACGATCAAATGACTTAGCGCCAGTGTGCCTTGCACCTAGAGGCTATAAGTCATATGATTTGAGTGCCTAGGTCGCCCCTAGCACTCTGACGCTTCTAGGCCTCGGACCGCGGATGCCTGCTGTTAGAGGCAACCTTGATTTGTAAACCTTTTCCGATTTCTTTCTGACGTAAACCAGGTACTGTAAATAAGAGTAAATAAATCTTACTTTGGCTTACCAAGGCTACAATTAAGTTTTTGAAACTTGATTTAACATATATTTTAGCTGTTTCACTCCAACCCCTTCCCCATTTATAAGTAACGTGAAAAAGTTTCCAGTGCGCGCAGCAATATTTTTCATCCCCCCTCCCCCCTCCCAGGGTCATAATGCTCTCTTTGAACACACTACTATGAAAGATATACAGAAAATGCTCTACCCGAGGAAGATAAATTCAAAATTAATTTTGTTGTCCGACACTTTGTTTCCCTCCATCTAGGAACTTGCTATATATATTTAGAAATTCTTATTGTAGTTCTACCTTTACTATTTCTTCCTTGGCAGGATAGCTTTTCATAAAATCTCTTTTCTTGTTATTCGTGCAACAGTTTATTTTAATCCAGATTTCGACAGGAACAATTTTTGTAATTGATATACAACAAATGAATTACACCTTTTCCTTTTAGTTCCACGATACAACTCCCACCAGGTCGAACCGCGTTCAATTCCCGGCTGGGTCACTCCCATATTTTCGCAAGTGGGAATCGTGAGGGACGATGCCGCTGGTCGGCGGGTTTTCTCGGAAATCTCCCGTTTCCCCCGCCCTTGCATTCCCGGTGCTGCTCAATTCTAACCTCATTTCACTCACCTCGACTGTCAAGACCTCGTTGTTAATAGCCGCCTAAATATCTTAACTCAACTCCACGAAACAAGTTGTTATGAGGCCCCGTAAACTGGCAAACGTCAAAAACGAGCGACCAGGGGAAAGAATGAGAACGTCGAAAGTTCACAACCGAAACTGGTGCACGCGGCGTCGCGAAGGAAATGGTGGGAAAATTGTTAGTTGAAAAGTTAGGCTGATGGTAAGGGGAGGGGGGGTTATTTTTATAGCCTGGTATGGTAGCAAGTTNTAGGTTGGATAAATAATCCTCGCTGCGAACTGCCATCCGGATATCGCAAAAGTTTCGACAGGCTAGAGGGCTCGTTTTTTTTTCTACCCCGGCCATGCTGTTGTGAACAAGCTCGTCGTTCAGGAGGATTATGTTGGCCGTCGGGAACATCGAGAGGCGACGGCCGATACCAGAATGAAAAGCCGGCGTATCGCGCGCCAGATAGCCTCCCGTCACAGTCACAGCTACGCAATATCCACCGGCTCCTCGTCACCGTACCCTAAACTGGAATATTTGTTAGGCGGTACTTTTTTTTTTTAGTAGAACATTGTATAATGTGCAGAAACTGCACCACAAGTAAAGTTGGGCTTATAATTGGACATTTATAAATTAAGAATTGTGCAGTGACCACAGTTGTGGCGCACGGAACTACTGTACATCTTCTGCATTTATATGGAAGTTCTTAAGTCCAACCAATGACAACTTGCGGCAAGCTCGTCCTGTTTACTTCAGGTTTATAACCCCGCTAATCCGAATCCCGTTAGTCCTAAACTTCGGTTAACCGAACAATTTATTTCTCTAATTAAGAAAATTCTTAAATAGTAAAATATTTATATTATGTATGTATAAAAAAGTTAATTGCAGCATAATACACACTGAAAGTAAGTTAAGTTCAGACAAGCAGCGGCATATAGGTGGGGTGACTGAACTGGGTCCCCTCGCTGAGGTCCCGTAAATAAACTACGTCACGCAAAAATAAATAGTGTTAGACGTCCGCGGAATAATAATTTCACATATGCCACATTATTTATAGTTTAATTACTTCAATTTCTAGTTCTGTTAGTTCGGATAACACGAATATTGGCAAATCCGAAATGGCCCCGGTCCCAATTAGTTCGGATTTGCGGGATTGTAATGTTTTCCTAACCAAACCTCGTATAACACAACTATATATATATATATATATATATATATATATATACACACAACTATATATATAAGCATATCATTATTAAAAGCAGACATTTTCTGGTAGAAAAACTTATTATTGAGAACTAAATTCACAAATATAATCATAAATATTAACATACACGTGACTTTAATATATTTCATCCTTATATTGCTGTAAATAACAGTTTTCCGCCAATATAACTGGCTGCTTTGTTTTGATTGGTTACCACCACACGACTTATACTTAAGACACAAAATATAACAACTTGTTTTAGCGCTTAAGTGAAACCCAACCACATACACGACCTGATAATTTCTATTGCAAACCAACATGTTCAACAACGGAAACTGAGTTATTCTGTACACGTCATGATTCTGAAGTTAATTCATAATTATTGTAAAATCAACTTAACATAATTCTCGGGATTCCAAACTCTTGTGTCTGTGTAATAGGTATTAATTACGTTAGTTTCCCACCGGAAAAAATTCCTTCTGGCACGTTATGCGGTCGTTGAATATGACGTGTGACGGTTTAGGAATATTAGAGCGACGCTGGCCCACAACCACCCCCTCCGCATAACCAGGGTAGAGACTTAGAGAGACACGTGTCACTCCTAGTCATCGCAGGGAAAGGTCAAATCGAAATCGAGAAGGAGGCGCGTGGCGACTATAACACGTGTCGCGGAGGCGTCGTCCACCCCCCCCCCC
>NQII01000873.1:479499-556259 GCA_002778355.1 Clitarchus hookeri
CCCCCCCCCCTTAGCTAACCACAGGACAATGTGGAAACGCACCAAGAAATAGCTGACGAGAGCAAGCTAGGAGCAAAGTGCTACCTCCCCGCCACCAAACTTCAGGAACCAGGGCACGTGTTTTGNCTACCTCCCCGCCACCAAACTTCAGGAACCAGGGCACGTGTTTTGAAAGGCATTGTTCTGCATTCCACCACCTCACCCCCTCCCCACCAATAATAGAGACACGTGCCGACACTTAAGGGAGGGCACTGGCAAGCATAAAAACCCCTTTACGAGAGAAGTGCGGTTCAGTTCATTATCACCGCGCCGAGAGAAGAGTTGCGGGAAGGAATCGCGAGAAGACGTGAGCACGAGTCCGAACCGCAGTCCAGGGAGACGGCAGCACCTGCGGACCTTTTTACAAGGCCTACCACTCCGCCGGAGCTCATTCCCAGATGACAGCCTACCAACACTCACCACTGTGTTAAGTATAAAAATCGGCGCGCAGAGAAGCCCCACTCAACCACGAAGTCGCCCAGTTAATACGAGTAGTCAAATTAGGTACCACACCTGAGATGTGCTGATGTATGTAGTTCTTCTGTAAACTCCAGACAATATATTCGTCCTTCAAAATGAAACAGCAACCGACTACATTATTGCAAACCCCTTAACCTTCAGGTATCTTATATTCTATGCCGGGAGGACGTAACTACGACGCTATAAGTCACCCTGTCTTCCACAGTGGCGTAGCGTCAAATACATCCATGTGCAGAAATGAATACAAAGGAGATGCGTATAATATATTCTACTGTAAAATGTACAGTGTAATATACATGGCTTCAGGTATGGTCTGATTTAAATAGGATCTACGTATTTAGCAATTTCTGGGGGCAAGGTTGACACGTTACCTTAAGTTAATAGGGGTTACACGATCAATTGATTGATTTTTATTAACTATAATATACCGTGGCTGTGTGCAAATTGCAGTAAAGAATAGTATCTTTGATAATCTGTGAAATAGTGCTGCCAAATGGGCCACATCTGGGACGTGGAAAAGGTTAGTGTGTATGTAGTCAATAATATCAACTTACCGTTATATATTCAGTATACAAAATTCACCGTACTTTAATTATTTCATGCATGCAGCCGTTATAAACTTACCACCAATATTTTACGTATTACACGTTAGTACCTGATATTTGATTTCGATAATAACTTAACCACACATACTCACGCACAGAGTCATTAATTTTTGAACTTTCATTGCATTCCTGCGAAGTTATCAACTGATGCGATAGAAAAATATTCAATACCTACGGAAAGTGACATGAGTGAAAATAAATACGATAAATTGTTTCTCGAATCATAGGGGTGGTCACTTCGTTGCTTAAAAGTTAAGTTGGATTCGTTTCAAACTATCACATCGTTACTTTAAATTTGCGTCTTGATATAATGTGAAAGCACCGCTAAGAGAACTTTACCTAAACACAGCGATTGCACAAATTTAACATAAGGAACCCCATGTTAACAATAATAAGGTACCTCATCTAACTCGGCCACGCGGTTACCTCTTAAGCCATACCTATATATATCGTTTCCATATAAATTTACTTTATTAGGTTGTATTAGCCACTCGGCATAAATAGAAGACATTACAAAGTAAAAGTAAAAATACTGACATATAAATAACTAAATATACACGCCGAAATAATTTTTATGGTTAAAGTATATAATAAAAATTTATTCCTTCATAATAATTAAAATAAATTGATTTATACGTCTGAGATTCCTTTATGGCTCTACTTATAATTAAAGGATAAATGTTGGTCCGTCAAGCACACATACAACTTAAAGGCCCCCTTAGGCATATTCGCGCCACACATATTAAAATGCCCGAACGCATAGATGCTAAACCTGATGCGTTGTTGATATTTACACAATCCGTTGACCACAATTCTTTCGTGGTTATAACAGTAGACCTTTTCCTAAACATTTTTATAAATTTACTTAAAAATAACTAAAATATTTAGTTCTCATTGCACAGTAGTTCCTTTTAAAACGTTACATATTTATTGGATTAAAATTGTATTCAAACTCTTACAAAGAAGGCTGAAAAACATATCTTAATTTTCTCAGCGTTCGCATTAAAAACAAGTGTATGACGTTTTAAAGTTTTTTAAATTTTATAAAAGTTTACTTTTCACATTCAGTAGTATTTAAAAAACCATATCTTCGGCGTTCACTTACTCAAAACGCGTCGATACTTTTTTATAACGAGATTATACAGGGCTGCATGTGGATTCAGAGTTCTAATTATACTCATTATAAGCTTAATAATACAAGAAACAAAAAAAAATTGCTATCAATTAGGGCAGAAGCAAAACACAAGTGTAACAGAAGGTGGGAAGGAGTTTTTAGCTTCGTTTTAGAGAAATATCACATACGAAGCTTTGTTGAAAATAAATTTTTTAATGAAGATTACAGCAAAAACTAATTAAAGTTTATGCATAAAATTTAAAATTTAAATACACCGTCATTATTTTAGAAATTACCATAATATTTTATGATGTGAACTTCAGCTTTTCTTTGAACACTGAACGAGATTCTGAAGGGAAAAAACTGAATAAACGTGTATAGACTGGAATTGTTTTTGAAACTGCTTCCAAATTTATAGATAGAAGCACGCATTTTCTTAATCACCGAGTTTGTTTTAACTCCTGAAATTTTAATCAATATTTCTTCGTGGAATTTCACGGAAATGTGCAGTTACCACACGGTAACGTAATCGGCAATGAGTTCATTCACTCGTAATGCAGCAATGGAGTGACAAGTAAAGTGGAAAATACGCTTTGTAGCATTCGTATAGTGCGTGTTAACCTTAATTAAATGTGCAGACGACCGCTTTTAGCAGTTGGGGTACTGGAATAAAGTGGGCTGTAGCTGTGATACTTTCATGTTGGGCCATTAACAATACTCTTTTGAGAACATCCGTAACGTTTGTGGAAAATTGTATGGAAATATATTAATTGATGTAAATAAAGGCTTTCCGTAATGACGAAAAGTTAAGCTGATCCATGCATATGCAAACTATGGTACATCTCTGCGTTTCCCAGCACTTTATAAGTCTGGAACAAGCTACGCCGAGGCTAATATAGTGTGGCATTCGCAGCTGAAACTCGAAAATTACGGTTATTTTGACAGTCAAGATATTAACACCAAAAATTTATATTTCGCACTATGAATGAAACCTTCCTGTAGAATACAGAGATACAAACTGAATTTTTTCCTGCGTTTATTCACTGAAAATATTAACTTTTAACTTGCTACTTACATAATTCAATAGGTGGTTCATTTAATTTTTTTCACTCACAGTATATCGCTCACTTAACGGAAATAAATGTTCAATCTTACTTTTATTACCTTACAAAGCACAAACAATAAAATAAAGCTAGCACATAAAAAATGAATTCCATTAGAATTTTGTGAAGTTCGTAAGTTTTAAAAACACGGAGTTTTTTATAGTAGGTTCTGTATTTTTAATTATATTTACGTGTATTTTCTGTTTTGTGATTTCAGGAAATTATGACTTTTTATCACTGTTCGAGTTCTTGTCGGAATGAGATTTAAAATTATATACACACACACACAACAACAGAGGGGAGAGAGAGAAAGTGAGAGCGAGAGTTATACGCATGCGCAAACAATTTAAAAATCATTTCTCCGTTGAGAAAACTTAGATGCTGGAAGGGGAAAGGAACAGCGGAAAGGAGTGAGGAGGGAGGCGGGAGTGGGCATATATGAACAGCGTTATTGCATTTTCGGACAGGCCGGCGAAACTGGTTGCCGCCTTACGGCACACCGCACACAGAGAGGCAGAAGAACAGGGTTGGGGCTGAGGGGAGGAAGGGCTGGCTGGTATTATATTGCGACACAATAATGTCCCGGAGCCGGCCCGCCCTAGCTGGCGAATAAGACGCCCGACGCTGCGCACTTCTCAGGGTTCGCATGCCCTGCGGAATGTGGCGACAGACCCGTCTTATGTAACCTCCTTCCATCGACGAACCTCCTTCCATCGACGAACCTCCTTCAATCGACCAAGGACGCGCACTCAGACTCACTACACTCACGTTAATTTGCTTGAACCGCTAGCTTCTGCCTCGCCTTAGATATAGTCTGCTCACGGTTTCTTGACACTTTTTGAACCAAACCTTTGAAAAAATCAATCCATGTTCGACGTGTTTGGTTGTTTCCTAAATATGCAATGTAACATAACATTTTGAACTTTTATTAATATAATATCTATAAATTATAATATTTCATTTATAATTAATATTAACAAATATAGTTAGAATATTGGTCTCCTGTCAATGACTAGTAAGAAATAGTACTTATGAAAAAATATTATTGAACTGAGTCCGCACGAATGCAGTCAGTTGTCCCTTTGGTGTAATTTCCTAGCCAAGGTTAAGATTCGTTTGCATTAGGCGGAGGAATATCCTATAAGTAGAACTTAAGCAGGGCTTCAGAAAAGTTGGAAGTTACCGTGAACGGACTATAGTCATGCATTACTTCAATTTACGTTCTCAGTTTGAAGCCTTGCTGCTAGAGACGGCTACATTATGATCTAGCTCCGAGATACTCAAATATACTAACTCTGAAGATTAGTTCTTATGTGAGTTTTTGTATAAAAAAAATGTGTATAAACAGGCATATACGCACACACTTAGACAGTACAAAAAATTATTAAAAATAATAAAAAATATATGCTTATAGAATAGGAAAACTTGTCGAAAGGGAAAAATTATACATTAGTGATAGACAAAGTGCTAAATTTTTAAAGCTTATCAACCATGAAAACTTCAAAACAGGGAACTCCATAAAAGTTTTTTTATTTGATAATGATAAATGATTTAATACAATTTGTAAAGATCATTTGCACATTAATCATTTTTATTAATATAACTTTTAATGATTTGAGAGGCACTTAAGTAATGACGTAGTTCACAGTATCTTCAAACAGTCATATTCCAGTTCTTCTCCCGTGCTGTAAATCATATTTTTAGTCTCCTAGATATACCCAATGTCATGTACGCGAGTATTTGGCTGTTGGATAGCATAAACGATTTAGTGAACAGTCGGAAGTTCCGTGGACGATGATGAACATTCGAGTCGCTCTGCGACTCCATAAACTAACGAAAATGTTCTAAAAATTAAAGAAACTGTGCCGAAATATCGATCGACGTCTGAGCATTCTGATGACTTCAGACACGATGAACTCAAATAAAGTGACAGATAAATTTCAAGTTCATCTGTTCATTACAAAAGTGCGTGCAGTTTTTTTTTTGCAGAAAAACGCACCCTCATGCTCGAGCATCCTCAATAGGTTGAAAATGTGTGTGTGTGTGTGTGTGTGNGGGGGGGGGGGAAGAAACAAAATAAATAAAGACGGCAATGTTAAAGGATGTGGGGAATAATAGCTTCAGCACTGCTGTGAACAGTGGAAGATACATATGCAGCAATGTGCCGATAAGGGAGGGGAGTACGTTGTAATATGTATCTTGGCAGTAAACCACAGTTTTCTCGCCAGTACCGTTACTTAACGGCCGGCCACACCTCGTAAAACGGTGTTCGTCGAGTTGTACCACACTGCCGTAGACGTGGAGCAATATTCCGGGTTTGTGGTGCAGGGGCATGGCAGCGATAAGAACGCCGCTGGTACTTACATTAAATGTCCACCCCTCTCTCCCGGCCCTGCCCAACCCTGCACGCAAAGCTTTGCACTGGTGAGCAGTATTTTTCCCGTCGTGTCACGTGTAACGACGTACATTAAATCGGTGATCGTATCATTATATAGATGAGACGGATGAAGAAAACTTTGGTGCAGGGTCCTACACACGTTTCACACCTATCTGCGTAATATATTTAAAGCAACATCAGTGTGATGTCGTTTTTTGGCTATTTTTTAGGGGGTTCGAACTATCATTGTACTATAGGAGAATAATTCAAGTATAAACTGAGGCTAGAGCAAAGTGTAATTTCTTTTCGTACGAAAATGCTTTGCAAGCACACGTATAATTTTCTGTTATAAAAGTGCCAGTTTTTTCAACACACAACACACAACACACAACACACAACACACAACACACAACACACAACACCAACACCCGACATCCCAGGACGTTCATTTTTTATGGCACGATACAAACGTTGCGATATCACACAGTACGCCTGACTGTCGATGGTGGCTATGTGTTTAAGGAGCACAACCAGCAGATGTAATTGTTCATCGAGGAAGATGGTTGACATGACCTGCACTGCTCTTGGCACAACTTTGAATTTATTTGGCAGGGGGGAAAGCAGGATGCTTCCACTGTATGCTGAAACGTTTCGTCTTGGTTTCAGAATGATGGTACCAGAGTTTGTCGCCTGCCACTAAACTCGTCAAGATCGCGAGGTCCTGGTGATACCACAGCAAATGCTGAAGTGAGAGGCCCATTTGTACTGCAGGTCATGGAAAAGAAAAACAGAAGAATGCACAACACTCCAGGATGTGTAGCCGACCTCCCATGGCGCAGTCGGTTGGTGTGCCGCCGGTCCAGGGCGCGGGAGGTTCTGGGTTTGAATCTCAGGTAAGGCATGGGTATAAGTTTAAGTTAGGTTGTAAGTCAGCTTGTAAGCCGTCGCCTTAAAAGCCTTCATGCATAACACTGGGGGACGTTAATAAGCCCTTTCCAATTCCAATGCTTCATTCTGTTTCTCCTGGTGCTGTCACGCATCAAAACAGTTTGTAATTGAGGCTCATATAAGCAATATGCATTCACAAACGCAAAATAATTTATGAGTTCAAAATGTATTGAACACGTCACTGGACGAGGGCATTCAACCAACAGAGGTTGGTAGCATTTAAATACAGCTACAGTGCAGATGCAACCCACGCAACCACAAATATATTTAAACAGAGGCAATGTAACTGTTACACGTTGCGCTGCATTGCTTCCCTTGCCCTATCCCGCTCGAGCGAGCGAAGGAGTGTGTCAAGGGCAGAGCTGTAACCCAGGGATAGTGCGGAGATCTACAAAGGAGTGCAGCTGCCACGATGAGACTATCGGGGCTCGTACCACCCTCTGTCATTGATGGGATTGAATGCCTGGAGTTATCGTGGAAAAACGTTCTGGTCATCGCCCCCGCCTCTCTCAGCGCGACTCCGGGGTCTGGGGAATCTTCTGGATCCATCCAGCCAGACTATTTAAGCTGCCATGGGCCTACGAGTTGATAGTCTAGAGTTTGGAGGACTGTGCGACCTTAAGCACAAGGTGTGCGTAGATAGAGAAGCAACGAGAGTGATCAGCGAGAGTGAAGTTTCCGTGTTGCGAGCGTCGGTGCAGTGATGGGTGAGCTGACGGGCGGGACTACTGTACAGGATGCGTGAGTGACAGACGTTTGGAATGATGGCAATATATTGAATATGTGTAAATAATGAGTGTGAATTAAGTCACTGTAACCAATATGGAGACAACGATAAGGAGTTTATTTAAAATCGATATAGATATTAAATATTGAGCTCACTGAGAATAACAAAAGTAATATTAGAGACAGGCAGTTTAATGTTGTAAGTAATTAATAATTGCTATGTAAATATTATAAATACATACAAAAAACTAAATTAAATTATTTATTATATTAAGACCTGCATCCCTTACGAACTCGGATAAATCCCTCTGGCGTCTTGTAAAAATACATTCCCCGAAACTAACACATGCACAAGCCGTCATACCGATTCACTGACTTGAACACAAATCATTCCGAGTAGATAAATTACTAATAATTACGGGTATACACTTTAAGAGTATAAATGAGACTCTCAACGTGACAAATGAAGTATGAAAGTTACGATAAATTAGACTGTTCATGGTTTCTTCAAACTTTTTAATTTTGATAAAATAGTTCTCATCTGAAGTATTATTAAACTGAGTGCGAACGAATGCGGTACGTTGTCCCTCTGGCGTAATTTTCCAGACTAAGTGAAGCTTTGTTTGCGTGAGGCGGAGGAATAGCATGGACGTAGAACTATGGAAGACCTTAAGGAAAGTAGGAAGTAACCGGGAATATACTACACCAACGTTTTCACAAATAATCCCGCCCATACAGAAATCACATAGCAAACCAGGAGACCACGAAGGCGAGCCAACACGAACTACGCTATCGCGGCCCGCCTGTTACAACAGCAGAGTCCCGGCAGAATAACGAGGGCAGCGGAATCTAAAAAAAAGGCGCGCACGTGAGAAGGCGAAGTGTAGTTCTGCCACCTGCTCGAGGACGTGAGCCAAGAACAGCCGTGAGTTCACGGAACATTCTTATACATTTTCTCGTTAGTTTTCTGTACTTCCTGTTTTTCTGACTGTTCACCTGCATTCTTCTTGTACAATTGCAGGCATAGTTGTGGTATTTGATACAACAACTTAAGCAAACTTTTTTAGTGTCCATTAAAGTTTGTGTAGTTTAAGTGTTGCTAAATATTACAGACGCCTGGTGCTATTTTTATGTTTGAAGGAATATGTCTAAGTGGTGTGGATAGCGTGACATGCCGCAGAAACTAAGTTTCTGGTTACAGTGGCGAAGAAAGTTTTGTGTATACTCGACATAGTTCGTTACCGGAACCTGAAGTGAATAGGAAATACGGAGACTTTTCGTATAAGGTATTTATGGAACCCATCTCCGTTCTTCGTCTTTACGGATTGCGTTTCCGTATACGTACTGTACATTTCCGTAAAAGTGTCCGTAAATATAGGGAATTTTTTAACAGCGTGGTCGTACGAGGTTTTAAGACAACTCCAGAGCAACTCTGTGTCGAGGGGCGACACTTCCGCCCGTGTCGGTCTGAGACCTCGTGGTGCGACGGCTGTCTGGAGTATGAGAGATCAGTGGTAAGCCACGTCTAGCAAACTAGCTTGACGTAAAAGGCTTGTGTAAACACTCCATATTTTATAATTTATCAAAATTAATTAAAGCTGTACTTTTAAAGTTTAAAAAATTTCGTGCAATTATTTATTTAATAAATAATTAAAATGAAGATAATCAAACCAGCATAAAGCCTTTGCAACCAGCCCTCAATCCCTTTTAGAATATTGTACAACTTTATGGTAGTAAGATTTCAAAGCTTGTATCACTCCGATAACATCTTCTGTACCCACTGCGCGTAAACTTCCTTGCAATCCCGCCTGTCATTCACAACTGCCCAAAATGCTCCCATGGCTGACATGCCATATGCCGTATGATGAGTCAATGACAATCTTTCACAAGTCGTTCCACCTATGTGCAATGAGGTCGGGAGTGATGACGATGTTCGATTGTTCAGGTTGTTGATCATCCACGAAAACTGAAAAAAAGTTATTTTGGCAGTTTTGTTGGTATTCAATATGCCAAATTGTCTTGTTGTGAACACATTTTTTGTTATCACCGTTAACTTTTTGTGGTTACTAAAATTTATTTAGTGTTCACCAGGAAAAGGTTTGGCAGGTTGAATGCCACAATGTCGCCGCCAAGATATTTTTTTTTCCAGCGAAGGTTTTGAGCCCCCTTCACGGCACCGCACTGACCAGTTGAGCACAGTTTTCTGTGACACACAATATTCCTTACAATTTGCAATCATCATGCGATGAATATTTATGGGCATTGCATATTCAACATGTAGCCAGTGATTCTGCCAAGAAAGTTAGTGGCCGTTTCCTGTCAAGGAAGGGGTGAAGGGAAACGAGAAGGTGTCTCATTAAAAAACAATTGGAAATTACAATCTTTTAGTTGCATCAACAGCTTTACAGAATGATCCAACTACACCTGTAAAGCATAACTTCTCTGTCTTGGACTAAGACGTTAGGTTTATAGCCTCTCTGCATCCGAGTTCCTCTGACAATCAACGGAAGATTGCTGGTACACTCCCGGCTTTCCAAGCTAGAAGAGGTCTGCCAGGTTTTTATCAGATTGTTTATAAATAAATTACTTATATGTATACTGACCTCATACAACTCCCCCTGTCTCCTATTAATGGGACTCCTAAATGTGTGCGACTTCCTTGTAAACAGCGGAGTAACACAAGTTATACAACTGTTAATTTTGACAAGCATAATAAACTTAAGAAGTGAAAAAAAAAACCAGTTATGTTTCTTTGTCACAAAGTTAAATGCTAAATATCTGGGCAGCAACCTCAGTCATTTCTATGACAGTTCTATAATAAAAAAATGTTTTGCAGCGGTTGCGGATATTTGTCTAATTACATTTTAATAATATGCTAAAGGACCGTCTCCAAAAGAAAACTTCCTGTAATATTTGTAATTATGTAGTTGTTCAACTTGAAATGCGCTTACTGCACTTTGAGGCAATTTATATTAAGAGTTGTGATATTTTCAGTTTATTTATTCGTAACAAATCTGCAGCCACACGTTTCTTGTGTTATTAAGTTACATTCTTTATATTTGTCATAAGAAAGCACATAGTAAGATGACGATAAATTTTCAAGTAAATTCGTTTACATAGCTGTATTTAAAAGCGAATGGTGTCATTCACCTACTACGACTTCCACGGACTCGGAAAGGAACCCAAGGCACATAGTCATCGAGTTCTGCTTTCGCTGAGGTACTCACTGAAAGTGCTCACTAATGTGCACTTTTATGACGAGAAGGTCGGACAGATGATGGTTTGAGTCGAACCCTCGACTTAAATAAAAAGTATCTGAGCATCGACTTCGCTACAAAGTAGTTTGGAGCTCACCGTAATCTGGTCAAGTGGTTTAAACCACAAACACAAACTTTTTAATGCGCTCGTTTCCCCAGCTTCGATGAACCACCTGCACTATAGCCCCCAAAGCGCCACTTCTCGTGTGGGCACCTGCTGTAGTGGCTTTGGGGGCTCTTCTCGTGAGAGCACCGCAGTACAGTACTCGAACCAGCGTCCCCAGGCTGCAGTGAAAAAGCACTGCTCCGGAATTCTCTGGACTCCCTGGAGCTGCTAGGAAGTCGCTCCACTCGGCGTGGAGAAGATAAAGGAGGGAGGGAGGGAGGGAGGCAAGTCTAACCAATTTGCTCGTCGGGAATGACCCAAGTAGTGGGAGCAAGGGGCATCTGGAGCATTCGCCGGGTGTCATGGGACGCGACTCGGTTAATTGAATTCTGACATTGATACACGCGCGCGCGCTCTCATACATGCACGCACTCGTGCATTATGCACGCGCTCGTGCATTATGCACGCAGGCACGGTGCGGTTTATTCCCTCGCCCTTCATCCACCCCGTTCTTAACTTCCCCTCCCCCTCCCCTCAAGCACGAGCAGGTTTTTTCTACTCGTCGAGGTGACGTAAATGGAAAGGGACCCTAGAACAGGGTTATCCAGTAAAGATAAGCCGAATGCGAGGGGTGATTGGGCAGAGGACATCACCTGATCTTTCAGCCCCGCGACACATTGCGGGGATGTCTTGTTAAGAGACAACTCGTTCGTTTCCGGGCATCGATCCGCGCCCGAAACCTGGCCTCTTTTGTGTCGCCCTTCTCTTCTCAGTTCGCTTTCTATTTCCAACTTAGCCTTTCCCCCTTTCCGGTGCCCTGGCAACTAGAAAGCAACCGCCCGTATATTTCCTCGGGGACTGTCATATTAATAACCCACATTTATTATTTTAAGACCATCCTATTTCAGTATATAATAAATATGAAGTGCATAAAAAATAAAATTATAACTGCTGCAGAGTGCTTTATAGGAAGGACAAGAAGAAAGAATGAAAAAAACGAGGGAAAGATTAAATAAATGTGGTTAAGATAAACTCTAAATATTAGCAGAAATAATTGGAACTTCGGTACTAGGTAGTCATTAAACAAATATCTGACTCACTTAACAGTTATAAATGCGAGAGGCTTGTTACGTACAATGTTAGGGCAAAATACAAATATAAATATATTTCGTGGGGTTAATTAGTATCCAATGAATTTTTACTGGAAGGTTGGAGATTTGGGGTGCGACTTACAAAATAAACTGGTCTCAACTTTCATCTAAAAACGGCCCACACAACCAAGTCTTACCTGGGAGCTTGAATACGTAAGATTGCGTCAGGCATGAAATGATTCAGCGATGTGTGTTATGTACATTGCCAATAGAGAAATTCATTTTTCATTTACTCTAATCGTTACATTAAAAATATCTTACTAGCCATACTAGATTCTTTAATATCTTTCTAATTCAAACATAAAAGAAGAGAGATTTCTGTAATGTGGTACCATCATTTAGCCCTTCACCTTACCATTCCGTTTAAACAGCCCATCTAAATTGTTAACTTATAGATAGATCTCGTCTCACGACAGCAGTTTACTCCGCTGACACTCATAAAACTGGACCAGGAAGGTAGGGAATCACAGTGTTACTGATTTTATTTTAACAGAACCAAGTAAAGTTTAAGAGAAGGCGAATAGCCTTAACTTCACGATATGCAAAGTCATTAATATGTAATAAATATATAGACTTTATTTTGTTAGCTAGAATAACATAGCAAGATAACTACTTTATAGCACCAAGAATAGTTAGCTGGCTGCTTCAAGTAACATGTCAAATCCACCCATGGCTGATACCAAGAACACCTTCCTAGATTACAACCAAATTTAAGATCACCGAAAAAATACTATAGTGTCATGCACCACGTACCTTATCCAAGACAGTTTGAATAACACAGTTTTCCTTGTTAACCATTCTCTGCGATAATGGATAAAAAATAAGCTTAAAGAAAAATGCAGGAATTAAGTTTGCATTAAAAAACTATTGATTTGAATGTAGTGTAAAATAAAATTGTAAAAGTCTAACATTAAAGTTAAAATGATATTCGAAGTTCTTAGCTCGAATACAGAGCAGGCTAGTCATATATATTTTCGAAAAATTGTATTCATTATGGTAGTCTACAACATTGCCTGACTGCTCAAGAGACTTTATGAAACTGCAACTGTTTATTTTAACTAGGGGGCTAATTAGGAAACACACCTGTTCTATTTTTCTTAGAGTTAAAACAATATTTCTGAACTTTTAACAGTAGCAGAATCATATATCTGATTCGGGCATACAGGACTGGGGGTCCGGAGCCAGAGCCGACATAATGCTCTGTCATTCCAGTCATCCGACTGCCATATTTGATATAGGTAACCTTGAACTTGACCTTTGACCTTGACCCTGTGTCTCCACCTTGGATAACCGTGAACCAAAACATTTTAAAAAAAATCCCAAAAATCTTAAAAATTCAAAAAATGTAAAAAAATTTTAAAACATTATAAAAAATATTTTAAAAACTTATAATTCCGGAGGTTCCTCCACCACCATCCTCACCAAATTTTTATTGGTTATTTAATCGGTCAATTACTCGCATCCGTTAATTAGTTGACAAGCCTTCACCTCCTTCCAGCCCCCTTTCTCACCATACAATTTATACTGACAATTTGTTTTTAGTATCGCCCACTAGAGCGCACAGGTAAGTTCGAATATTACAGAACATCAGATCGTGGGACATCCCCAATAAACGTAATATGTAGCCACCACTGACGGAAAAAAAAAATTAGGGGACGTGGCTTTGCATATATGACACATCGTTTCAGCACCAGCAGCGACGGCGACGACAGGCGTGGGTTGGTACCATGTGCATTTTTCACCTGTTGGCAGATGCGAGTTGTACTTTGCTCTTCCTTCTAAACACACAGGTGGCCGGCGGATCATTCACAGCTATCTACAGCGCACTGTCCGTCCAGAGGTGGCTTCACGCTAGCTAAAAATATTAAAATATTTTACACTTGAAAAATAAATTCCAGCATAACTATTTATTATGTCAATCATGCCTATATACAGACACACCAAATGTGAAACAACATATTGCAAAAAAATTTAAATGTTTAATCCCTTACACTGAAGTCAATTTTGTAACAATCTACGGGAAAAAGAAAACCTCACACAAGTTGCTATAGGGGAAAAAATAGCTTTAATTCGTTAACAATGTAAATTATGGTTAGCTAGTGGCAGACCAACCCTTCACAAGACTACCCCTAAATGACCCATAATGAACCACAGTGACACATAAAACATATATAATAATGACGCATGAAACACCCATAATGACCCATGAAATACCCATTATGATTCCTAATGACCCCTAAATGACTCAATGGCCCATAAAACACCCATAATAACCCCTAAAAAATTCATAATTAATCATTTTGACCCATACATTACCTCTGATTGTGGTGCATGTGGTGCTAAGTGCGGTGCTGACTGGTGTGTGTAGTGTTGATTGTGGTGCATATGGTAGTGATTCTGGTGCTGATTGTGGTTCGTGTGGTGCATGTGGTGATAATTGTTGTCCATGTGGTGCTGGTTAAGGTGTGTGGTGCTGATTGTGGTGACGATTGTGGTCAATGTGGTGCTGATTGTGGTGCATATGGTGTTGACTGTGATACATGTTGTGCTCATTATGGTATCTGGTGCTGATTGTGGTGACGATTATGGTCCATATGGTGCTGATTGTGGTGCTTGTAGTGTGGATTGTGGGGCACGTGGTGGTGATTGTGGTGCTGATTGTTGTGTGTGTGGTGCTAAGTATGGTGCATGTGGGTCGCAAGTTGAAATAAATTCCCAGTATTAAAAAATAAAATGATGTCTTGCCTCCAAAGCTGAAAGGTGGATATTTTGTTTAAAGTTTCGCTTTTAAAAAATATATAGCGAAGTCCCTTTGTGTATTTTCTTACTCCCTCAGTAAACCATACCAAACAGAAACTTTTTTTAATGACTGTATTTACACTTTGCACTAAAANGTGGTGCTGATTGTTGTGTGTGTGGTGCTAAGTATGGTGCATGTGGGTCGCAAGTTGAAATAAATTCCCAGTATTTAAAAATAAAATGATGTCTTGCCTCCAAAGCTGAAAGGTGGATATTTTGTTTAAAATTTCGCTTTTAAAAAATATATAGCGAAGTCCCTTTGTTTATTTTCTTACTCCCTCAGTAAACCATACCAAACAGAAACTTTTTTTAATGACTGTATTTACACTTTGCACTAAAANTATTTTCTTACTCCCTCAGTAAACCATACCAAACAGAAACTTTTTTTAATGACTGTATTTACACTTTGCACTAAAAGTGCCTAGCACTATAGTGGATCCCCACCAAGTTTCCCAATTGGCTGTTGCATGGTTTGAACTTTGTACAGAGCGAACTTTGTACAGAGCTACGTGCATCACCACAGACGGACTCCCACCATGAACTGGCCCCCACCATGCTTTACGGGTTCGTGGTTACAGACTTGGACTTCGCACTAAACCACATCCAGGTGAACATTTTAAGGTACTTTCGTAAAATTTTTTGAATTAAAAAATAAATCTAAATTAACACTCTTGAAATAAAATATTTCTCGTAATTGCATAACTGTGTTAAAATTATTTTGTTATAAAAGTATGCAAATGCCGTAATTTTTCCTTCAAACCGACGTATATTAAATACAAGAGAGGAGGGTCTACGGAGAAGGGACAGAGACCGTCCGCGGAGTTATACAAGGAAAATAGTTTCCAATAGCTGATATAAGCTAGAAACGTACCTGCTTCCTTCCATTCTGTCTTGCAAATTTGCTCCGTACCATTCCGAGCGCTTCTCCTCTATGGTGATCTTACTTCCAGACTAGCTTCTCCAGGCTATTGGTAAGTAAAAACAATTTCGCTTCTGCTGCCAACTTTGTTTAGGAAACCCACCATATGCTTTTAACGAGCATAGAAAAAAACCGCGTGTGCTAGGTATAAATGAGTGTCTCCGATAAATTTATATTTAAAAAAAACCTATATCGTTAAATGCATTTTCCATCTAGTATTCCCGCGACTGACGTAGCTAGAAGCGAGTGTGCCATCAGCTGTTACCGTATGTGACATACTTGATATTGCATTATACACACGTCGCAAGGACGATCGCCAAGGCTGCCGACGTCCAGCTGAGCAGGCGTATACGAGTTAGGTGAAGATCTTGCTAGTTGACCAACATTTTTTGTGTAATACTTTCAATCATGTTGGTAAAAAAAAATTGCATACAGAGTATCGAGTTTTTTTTGGCATGCTGTGAATTTTACAGTTTTTTTGTGCGGTAATGTATTAAAAATTAATTGTTAATCGGAGAATCGGTAACCGCGAGACGAGAAATTACAAGTCGCTCAATTTTTTTTTCACAGGAAAACAAAATGTTTCAATGTCAGGAAATGCCCACAGTTTCATATGTAAATTTTGTATATTTTTTTTTAACGTTTGTCGATAAGAATATGTGTGTATGTTTGTAGGTTTTCTCCTGACCATTAACCGTAGAACTGCCTCTCCCGAGTCCCGCTGTGATTGCATTCGAGACACTCCAATCCGTTCCTCTCATCTCTTTGCTTTGGTCAGTTATACAGAATGCTGCACTACTAATAGTTTTTTTAATAAAACCACTAGCCAAGTAATTTATTTTAAATTCCAATATAAATTTATAGAAATATTAACAGTTCTTTTTAAAAATCCTTAAAGTTTCTAACGTATAATATTATAGTTCCTTAGAAGCGGTGGTGCCCGAGATTTCTAGCGTTAATCTTCCTTAGCAGCTTCGCTGAGCCGGATCCAATTCCCAGCAGGGAACAGGATATCTCGGCACGCTCACTCAGCTGTGAAAACCCCTTTCTCCCAGCTACAAAATGTGTCATATATTCACGATAGAAATGTTTTACCATACTTGTAATTTTTTTTTNAACCCCTTTCTCCCAGCTACAAAATGTGTCATATATTCACGATAGAAATGTTTTACCATACTTGTAATTTTTTTTTGTAAGCTTAACTCAAATAGATCGCGGGGCTCGCCTTACATCACAAAGCATCGCGCCTAACAGGTGGCNTTTTTTTTTGTAAGCTTAACTCAAATAGATCGCGGGGCTCGCCTTACATCACAAAGCATCGCGCCTAACAGGTGGCCGGAAAAAAACCCCTGCTATGTCCCCCCGAGCTAGGTTGGATACCTGGTAGGTACACCCTGCAGATTTTCCCAAAAAGTACAATTTTCCTCCTAATATATAGTTTTCGTAAACATTTACATTTCCCTACTAACGTACAGTTTTTGTCAAAATTGCTGTTCCTCCATAACACCATTCGTAAAAAAAAAATATGTATAGTTACAGTACGCATTTATTGATCAAATGTATATGAATGTTGGCAGGTAATCTCCTAGCGTAGCCACAGCGTCGAGCCGTCCTAGCCACGTTTCACTGTCATTCTACCCATACTCTTCTCGTGGTGTTTCGTCGTCTGCTTCGCCCGTATGCATTTTCGTGTAAGTATTGTTAATAAGCTGCTTGTTGAATATAAACACAGCAGGATAAAAAACTTTACGCTTGCCCTCGAGCATGCGTTAGCCCACAGTTAAGCAATTGTCCTATACGAAACAAGTTAACTTTGCTTGAAATTCCGAGCCGCTCAGTGGATAGTACCCCGGCACGCTCGTTCCCCATAGTTGGCTTCTCCGACCTACTCTCATCATATCCGCAGAGGTGGTAACTGTAAAGTGTTTTCTAGAGTCAGATGCTGGAAACGCAGTGCAAACCCTTCAGTCGTCTAAAATATACCAAAGGGACATTTAAAAAAAATTAAAAGAAATGGAAACACACTGAGAAAACCATGTTCTTACACCCCAGAAAATTATCATGGAAACGAGTATGTTAACAGTCAGAATAAATACATTTTAGCAAACTTTAACGAATGTACCGAGTTCACGGATGGCCGTGTGCCCTCTAAAGTCACGTAAGAATAAAACAATATACACCGAGAGAGAGAGAGAGAGAGAGAGAGAGAGAGAGAGAGAGAGAGAGAGAGAGAGAGAGAGAGAGCAGCATTTGGCAAGCATGGCTCGCGTGGCAACAGGCCACTGTTTTGTAAACCTGTATCTCCCACTACCAACCTTGACAACCGCGCTTCTATCACACATCCGTGCCGAACTTCGTTCTTAGCACGCTCGCCTCCCGGGCAAAAGACAGCTGGTGTACCATGATTTTGTGGTTACACCAGTCTACTCTCATAATTTTTGAATGAATTTGAAAACGTTTCAATTATCTTTTTAACACAAACAGGTTCAAAAGGCTCTGCGATTCGCCCAAGTTAAATTATATTCCATGCAACCATTAAAAAAAATTTTGTATTTTTATTACCGGGAAAAAGACATTCTAAAGCATAAGGCATTCTTGCAGGTGTCTCGATCCAACGTGATGGCTGACAGCTGTGTATTGTCTTCACCTATCGACAGATCCTCCGGACTCGTCTGTGGTTTCTGTGGAGCATCATTTACCCTCCGGAAGAATGTGCTCCGACGTGAAAGGTCGTGTGTGCACAACCCGTACAGAGATGCACCTCAGATCTGCGAGCGGTGTGGTATTGCCATCAACCGGAAGGACGATATTCACAAACACCTGCGCAGCTGTACAGGCGAGATCAGACAGGCAGCAACACTTAACTGTAGGTTTTGTAATGTCGCATTTACGCATATGAGCCATGCAAGACGATACGGAGAGAACTGCCACTTCAACACAGACAGGCGCTCGTATACTTGCAGAGAATGTGGCAAGGATTTTACGGAGGAAGATAAATTAAGAGAGCGCATGTCAAAATGCAGTGGACCGGCAGCCCCTCCTGCTAAACGCCCGCGACTCAGCATAGCTCACCATCAGCCCGTAGCTTTGGGACAGACCCCTGCCCAACCTTCGCGACCAAGAATCGTTGCAGGATCTGGGATGGTTAATGCCAATGGGTTCGTGGAAGCCGAAACAGCTTTCCGATGTAAATTGAAAGCATGTATCATACAAAACGAGAGTGGGTCACCGAAAGATATTTGTACTTTTCTTTTGGCATTAATTGATAAAAAATATAGTTAGACAGCTCACCGAAGAAATCGAGGAGCACGGGCCCCTAAAATTCAACATTTGGTTCGAATGCAATTATTCGAAACCAGAGCCGTTCGACGAAGGCACTGATAAGAGAGCCCTCAAAACCAAAAATATAGCAGTATTTGAGGCTAGCGATATCGAGAAGGCGGTGCGAAATAGCCTGGAAAACATGTATGTAGAGGAAGAAACATACGTTACGAGGGGATCTGGGTGGGCATTACAATCAGTAAACCACCTGCAGCTGTGTGTCAACAAGCTGTACCCACTTCGTGTATCGTCCGACATCGAGCCGCCAGAATACATCAAGCGGAATGAGACCACAATCAATACGAAAAACACTAGTGACCACGTGTATTTCAAATGGGCCGTTCTGGCAGGTTTTGTGGAAGGGAGAAACTGTCAGCAAATCGACCACTGCTACAAAGCTCTTGAATCAAAATTTGACTTTTCTGGCCCCGAGTTTCTGACCCTGCTCCGACATATAAAATTTTTTGAGTAAAACAACTCTGGAGTTTTCATAAATATATATGGCGCAGAACCAGAAGATATACCCTGTACGCGTGACTGAAGAAGGAAAAAAAAAAATTGGAACATCGACCTCCTCCTCACTGCCGAAGATGGGAACGCCCATCATACTCACATTAAGAATTTTGAGCGTTTGGCGATATCGCAGCTGACGGCTCATGGCCACAAGATGAATGTATGCAAGCGGTGCTTCGCGTATTTCGACGAGCAACCACGGGCATCCGGACTTACAGGGCAGCAGTGCCTGGAAAGTTACAAACAATACTGCAAAGAGAATGCCCCAATGTGTGGTGAAATGCCACAGCCAGGCAAAGACAGATGGCCACCCATTTTGAAATTTAAGAACTATCATCACATTAATATATTACCAATCGTTCTTGATGCCATTCTGAAACCGATTCACACCTGGGAACCGGACCCCAGTCGTGCATACACATACGTCTATCAGAAGCACGAGGCATACAGCTCCTGCATTTATGTTCATGTGTACAACATCGTCATCTCTGCAGCACTAACATCCCAGCTGACCCAGGACCCCATTATATACACGGGAAAAGATGCAGAGAAAAAGGTTCATGGAAGCAATTGTAGATATTGGCATAAATGTAAAAAAATATTTATGCCACGTCGAAGCCACAGAAAACACCAGCTATGTCAGAGTGACGAGCTGCTGCTACTGCGCTGCTCCACTCACACATGACAACTATAAGGCGAGGGAGCACGACCACTTCACCAGACAGTACATCGGGATGGCTTGCATCAGCTGCAATTTGCTGCGTTGGCGCCCCAAGACTCGTCTTTTTCCACAACTTGAGCTACGGTGAGAATTTTATCATCAGGCAGCTGGGGTATGACGGAAAATATATTTTCATTATCCCTCACACCAGCGAAAAAATAACATTTCCAATGCAGCTGGGGGACAGAATTTCTATCCAGTTTGTAGATACTTTCCGGTTCATGGCTTGCAGTCTGGCGTCCCTGGCCGAGAAATCAATGAAACAATACAACCAAGCTCTTCAGTGGAAGCCTACTGCCTCTTGTCACACGAAAAGGCGTTTTCTCATATGATTATGTCGACAGCTGGGGGACAACCAGCAGCTGCCTCCGAAAGAGGCTTTTTACAACAGGCTGACAGACTCTGGGATCGGCGATAAAGAACATGCCCACGCCCAGAAGGTATGGCAAGAGTTTGGCTGTACTAGTCTCAAAGAATATTCAGAGTTGTACTCGAAGATGGACGTTCTTCTCTTGGCGTACATCTTCAAAAATTTTAGAAATTTGTGTATGTCTACATACAAGCTCTATTGGGCGCATTGCGTCAGCATGCCAGGGTTCGCTTTCAACGCCATGTTGCGAATTATAGGGTCGAGCTAGAGCGTCTAACGGACTACGACATGCACATGTTCATCGAGGAAGGGATCCATGGTAGCGTGGCCCAGTGCGTCAAATGATATGTGGTGGTGAATAACATCTATATGCCAGAAACATATGATCCCAGAAAGCCTTCTACCTTCTTGCAGTACCTCGACGCATACAACGTGTACGGCCATTGCTAATATGCAACTTTAAGTGGGCCGATGTGAACATCGACGTCATGCCCATACCAGACGATGGGGAGACTGGTTACATCTTGGAGGTGGATGACAAGTATCCTGAGGCTCTGCACGAGGAAAATTTCTTCCCGTCAAACAATGCCCACTGAACTCAAGCAGGCTATGGAACATTTATTAAAGCTCGTCAAGATTCACCGCATGCCACAGTTCGAACAGACTGCATGTCTAAACTCTTACATAGATTTAAATACTGCAAAGCGACAGGCAGCACCCAACAGTTTCGAGAAAGAATTTTTTTAATTAGCAAACCATACAAATTTCGACAAATCAATGGAGAAAAAAAGAAAACGGCCAAATATGGAATCGGCGTGTAATGAGAAACGGCCAAAGAAATTGGTGGCAAAATCGACATTTCTGAACAGGACAATTTACGAAGAAAATCTTTCCCTGATTTGACTGCAGCACGAAGTCATACTTTTCGACAAGCTCGTTTACGCATGGTTCGCGGTGCTCGACATGTCGAAAACTCTAATGTACAGGTTCTACTATGACGTGATGAAGGCCCGATATGGAAAAGACATCGAGTTCCTTTATGCAGACACGGACTCGTTCCTGTTCGAGATTCGAACATAGGACTTCTACGAGGACATGGTTTCGGGCACAAAGTTCTTTGCAGAGTTTGTAACCAGTGTCTATCCCACGAACCGCAAGTGCGTTTTTCGCATCAACAAGAAGATAGTGGGCAAGTTCAAGGACGAGTGCGATGCATCGATCATGACCGAATTCGTGGGGCTACGGGCAAAATTGCATACTTACAAATGCGGGGGAAAAGTCACAAAACGTGCCAAGGGAATTCAGGAATGCAGGGTGAAGAATAAAATAAAATTTGAAGACTTCATGTCTGTTTTGAACAATCATACGAGTATGAGGGTGAAGGTCCACGTGATTCGCTCGCACTAGCATGTCCTGTATTAGGAGTGCATCAACAAGATGGCGCTACGATGGATAGATGGCAAGCGACTCATATGTGAAGATGGTGTACACATGCTTCCCTACTGCTATTATAATATTTAGGTGTCCTCCCCTTTTTGTCGTGTATGATTTTTTGTACATTTTGTATATAGATGTATTCTGCAGTGGTTGTGTGTGATTTCTTGTACATATATGTCCTATGCATTTTGGTCTGTTTTTTTCTGCATTTTTGTATATGTGTTCTCCACATTTGTGCATTTTTGTATATATGTTCAATGCATTTTTGTGCTATTTCTGCATTTCGTCGTTTGTGATTTCTCAATATTTGCCCATTTTTGTATATACGCTCTCCGCACTTGTATGTTTTCCCTGTATTTTTTTACATATGTTATCCACATTAGTGTGATTTTTTCTACGATAAACTGTAGGGTTTTCAGAATTGAAATTTTATCTTGTTTTTTTTTGTGGCTGCAGCAAAATTAATTATTGGCAAGAATTTGTGTTTTAAAAAATTATAACCTGTCTTCTAAAACACTTGTGTATCATATACTTGTCTCTCTGGTATAAAAACAAGATTTTTTATATTATAAAAATATTTGAAAAAGATTATTTTCTTCAGGGTTTCAAGTGTTTGATGCGCAGCCCGTCCCGTGTGCATGGTTAAAACATGTACGCGGTAAGTTTGAGGGGAAGCGGAACAACATGATCAGCATAGGAGACGATCATATCCGGTGACGAGGTAAGAGGGGCCTAGTAGGGTGGAAGGGGGGCGGAGGCCTGCCAACTAATTAACGGACGCGAGTAATGGATCGATTTAATAGCCAGCAAAAAATTTACGAGGGTGGTGATAGAGGGACCTCCAGAAATGTAAGTTTTGAAAAAAAGATTTTAATACATTTTTTAAGTTTTTATATATTATTTGGATTTTTAGGATTTCTTCTGAATTGTTAGACTTTTTTTCGGAATTTTTTAATTTTATGTCATTCAAGGTCAAGGTCATACAAGGTCAAGGCCACAGTTTCAAGGTCACAGTGTCAAGGTCAAAGGTTAAGTCCAAGGTCACCTAATCCAATATAGCAGTCGGTGACAGGAATGACAGAGCAAGATGTCAGCTCCGGCTCCGGACCCCCAGACCCTTATACCCAAATCGGCTATATCATTCTACAAACAGTATTTCGTAATTACGGAGACTAAATCAATCTCGGAAAATAAGCGTTATGTTAAGCAAATTAAAACAAAAGAGCGTGGAAAAAATGGAACCATTTGTTTGCTGTCAAGAAGAGGTTAGAAGAAAAATACCTGGAGGTGGTAACCTATATGATGGAAAGTAAGTTAGAACAAATAAATTACCTGAAAACAGCATTTTTTTTGTAGGATGTCTAGCAGGATCCAGACATAGCCGACGAATTCCAAATCCGCTTGCTCCTAGAAAGCATTGCTGGTACACTGACCAGCAACCGTTAGATGGCGTGGGTGTTGGAGCCAGTTGTTTTCCCCTATATTCTAGGCTAGCCTGGGGCCTTGAACCAATAGGATAATGCGTGACCGCATGTGGCACACATCGTCCGACGGATTCTGGATCACCATGTCACCCCACAGCTTCATTGGCCTGCACGTTCACCTGATCTCTCGCTCATCGAAAACGTGTGGTCCATGGTAGGACGACGACTTGCCTGAACTCTGGGCACGCATCAAAGCAGCATGGGCGGAGATACCCCAGACGGACACCAAAGTTTCTTCCTCTCAATACCGCGTCGTGTAGCAGCAGTTATTGCCGCCCGTGGTGGGGCCACACAGTACTGATTTCCGCACGTTATGTACGTCATACTGAGTTGCAAGAGTAGTCATATCAATTGTGTATTATGGGTTCTTTTGTTCCAATAAATCTGGTTGCGAGTGCTCACGTCCTTCTTGACATTGTAATTTTAATGGAGCGGAGGGGAGAGATTTGGTCGAGTCGTAACATCGAGGTCTTGAGAGCTGATACAGTTTTAGTGGTCATCGGCGTATTAACATTGTATTTACCTCGTTACATACGATTATTTCTATCTGTGCAACAGCGTACTTACCTTCTACACGTCTACAGATCTAACTACGGAAAAACGTAAATTTAAAACCAGAACCTCTGTTTAAAACTACAAGAAATGATACACCGGAAATATGCATATGGAACTTTGCAAAACCATAGTTATTCTATTCAAAATTTCTTAAAATCACACTAAGCATGGAATAGAAAACAGATTATCAATGATTGGCCAAATTGCACAAGCAATCAGGAGAGTAGTGGTCTCTCACTGATTGCTTCTACTTGTCTTGAAGCACCTTCCTCAGTAGCAGTACCTGACTGGCCAGCATCTGATCCTTCAGAAGACACCAGATTCCCAGCTCACTATATGTCAAAATGATAAGGTTCCACGGAACGCCAGTAGTTAATTGTTACTACTACCCTGGAGATGGTGACTGCTATGCCCGCCAAAACATCAGTGTTAACATGAAACATGACCCAACAACCTCTGTGCGACAAGGTATATGTACGTGCGAAATCAGCTGCAGAGTTATGCACTCACTGACACGTCAACAAGGAAAGAACGGGGCATAGTCACGTGATGGCGCCATATTATCTCCGGATTATGTGTCATTAAAACTCACATTTATGGCATGTTTAAAATATGACAACTGTTTGAATATGGACGAATGGCACGGGGGTAGGTGTATTCGAGTGCTAGCGAGAAGAGGGTATCGAGCAGTTTGCGAATGATCCTCAGTGGTTGGAATACATGTTCGTGACTATGCTACTACAAACAATGGGATCTCTTGTGTGTAATATTCACTTGCCAGTCGTTGAACTCATAAATACGCCAGGAAATATGTTTTAATAAAAAATTAACATAACATTTAATACAATTGTTTGTGTATTGAAAAATGTTCTTAAAATGTTTTGCGATTTTTTTTAAACTGGAGACTTTGATAGTTTTCTTTTGGAATATACATTACAAATGTAAATATTATTTCGCATTTTTGAAGTTTTTTTTTAGAGTATTGAAATTGTTGTGTTATTTTGGCTTTGGTAGAAAGATACTCCCAGATCAACAGATGAATACTGTGTGAAATTGGTAGTAAACCACAGAACAGGAAATAACATTTTGTGTATTTATGGTAATTTCAAATTTTTAAAAATTCATAAAACTTTTATAAGCTGCAGGGAAGTAATGGAATTCCAAGTTGACGGATATAGTCCTGTTCTTGGAATGACTGGGGAATGATAGGAGTAGTTTGTTGTAGGTAGTTGTGTGTGGGCACAAATAAATATACACACAAATTGTGTGGTCTCGAAGATATTCTTCACTACTTGCACAGCTGTATACGAATTTTTATATGTCGATTGCCCGAAAAAATCTAGCGGAGCATATTAAATAACAAACTGATTTATACATTTTATTGTACATTTTATCGGTAAAAATTACAACTGTGAAAAATATCATCAAATGTATTCAAAATGGCAGCATTGAAATATAATAATAAAATAAGAGAGGAATCAAATAATGTATTTAGAAAACTTCTAGAATTTTTTCTGAAATATTTTATTTTTATGAACCATTAATTATGGCATTTTAGGGTCAATATAACCACAATATGAAGGTCCCTAAGAATAAATTACGACTTTACCAATACTGAAACTGCCATTTTACGATCTGAATGATAGAGCACGCACATCAGCTGACCGATGATACGTCAAAGTAGCTCAGCTTAGAGCTTTTGTTCCGGTATAGGCTAAATCTAGCTATTATAATATTGGGCGAGAATTTTGAAAATAGGTTGTTATTTGCTGGAAAATCGACGGATCTGCTGAAAATTGATTTGATAATCAGATGAATTCATCATTACAAGAAAGAAGATGATATTTCCAAATTAATCGAACTTCATCACTGAAGAAATTAACGGAATTTTAACTTCAGGAGAAAATTTTTGGAACAATTCTGTGTTTTTACTCCAAGTGCAGCTGGTTTTTTTTAGCAGCTGTTTATGAAGTCGACTAAGAGTTCGTGACTTTAAAGGGTGAATCCTGCCGCAGTAGAACGAACAAGGTGGAGAACCCATTACAAATTACAGAAGTAATTTGCAGAACTTGCGATGCACTGATGGAAAACAGGGAGCAGAGTTGTACTTTTCATAAAAGTNGCGATGCACTGATGGAAAACAGGGAGCAGAGTTGTACTTTTCATAAAAGTTTTGCAGGTCAGATTTGCGTTACCCGCGGAGTTTAAGTTAAAACGACTGCGAAGCACCTCCATGTTAAAATAAACAATTCTGCGAAATACGTCCAGCAAGAGTAGAGAAATGCCTCGGGATACAGAACTGAAATTAATTGCGTTTTGATGTGTTGTTTCTACACGAGTCTACAATCGATATTTAGTTCAAAAGCACTCGAGTTCAGAAACTGATGCATAAATCTATTTATTTCTATGAGCCCCGTTGCAGAAATTAACAAAATCCTAACAATATAACACGCATTTAATTATCTAATAGTTAAGAGTAATTTTAATATTTACAAAAAGTACTCAATTATAAAGTGCAAGTAAAAATTAATACTCTACTTATCGCACTTAATTTTATTTATTTATTATAATTTGGAGGAACTGAAATTATTGTTGTATTATATTAAAATATGCATGGTTGCATGCTGCGATGGAAATTGTCTGTCAAAATACGACAGCAACATTATTTATAACTTGCTTAAAACAATACATTTTATAGGAAACATAAACATTATTAGTGTGATAAGTCAAGACAAAAATAAACAAATATACCATTTTTGTGGAATTTTTTTTTTAATTCCATAATTTTCTTATATATTGGAAATACACAATTGCTGGGTACAGATGTAAGTGTCCCCGAGATACGGCCTGTAAGACATAGCAGAACTTGTTTCAGAAACGAAAGNAATTGCTGGGTACAGATGTAAGTGTCCCCGAGATACGGCCTGTAAGACATAGCAGAACTTGTTTCAGAAACGAAATATCCTATTAATATTTTGTCTTGTAGCTAGACACTCCACGTACACATCCGCTTGCAGTCTGCACGCACGCAGCAAGCACGGCAAACGAAGCCGATGCCACGTGCACCGACACAGTAGGCAGGTAGTTGGGCTTAGCGTCTCGTCGACAGCGGGTTCATTAGAGGCGAATCAAGTTGCGCAGGGAAGATAGTCCAGNAATTGCTGGGTACAGATGTAAGTGTCCCCGAGATACGGCCTGTAAGACATAGCAGAACTTGTTTCAGAAACGAAAGATCCTATTAATATTTTGTCTTGTAGCTAGACACTCCACGTACACATCCGCTTGCAGTCTGCACGCACGCAGCAAGCACGGCAAACGAAGCCGATGCCACGTGCACCGACACAGTAGGTAGGTAGTTGGGCTTAGCGTCTCGTCGACAGCGGGTTCATTAGAGGCGAATAAAGTTGCGCAGGGAAGATAGTCCAGNGAATAGAGGGCGGATTGGCGGGGGAGGGGGGTGAAAATGTAAAAGGCTCTTCATAGTATGTATGTATATTATTATATAAACTTGCATTTTTATCTTTACCATAGCATTATCTTCTACTATGCACAATGGGTGGCTCAAAATGTTATTTTGAGAAACATCCCTTGACTTTGAGCGTCTGTCTCTCGGTAACTAGTGGGTCAAAAAACATTGTTGACCATTTAAATTCTTAGTAAATTTAATGTTCTTTCCAAAAATTAAAATGAAATGTTCGTAGGGCTCATAGTTTTTTAGTTATAGACGAAAACCCGAAAAAAGGGTTAGGAAAGGCGGGAACCCCCAACCCCCCACAAAGATAGCACAGGGTCTTCGTGGTCGAAAACTCGGATTTAGCACCCCAGAGTACCCCTGAATGACGTGTCAAAATTTCATTACGTTCCGAATACTTTCCAGGTAAAAGTACCTGGCGACTGGACTAAGAGGGATTGGGGAAGGAATGGGAAGGAATCGGCCATGGCCTTTGTTATGAACCCATTCCCAGCATTCACCTGGAGTGATTTCGGGAAATCAGAATGGCTGAACCAGGAGTCGAACGCGGGTCCTTCCGAATGCGAGTCCAGTGAGTTACCACTGCGCCATCCCGCTCGGTCACTAACGTAATGTTTGCAGATAATTGCAATGTTTTTTCACGTTGACACATCCGTCAAAATGGCTACGAAACAGGTTTTTATCGAGGATATAAAAGAAAACTACAAATATATATATATTTGTAAGGCAATACTCATTGAACTATATGTTTTATAGTGTAGGTATTAATACCAAAAGCACCCGTGCATTGATTTTTGCGACATTGCTTGGTTCTTGCGGGAGCTCAAGCATTTAATACACAAGCAGAGCAACCTGGCAACCAAATTTGCACTCTGTGCCGGGAATCGGAAATTGAGCTGCACCATCCCCTCCGAACGCTTTCGTACCAATCGAGTGATTTACCGCAGCGCGTTCAACTGAAAAGTGGTTACAGAGATATAAATTAAATAACAGAGTAAAATAATTTCCGAAATGCTATAATTTTCAACAACTTTTAACATCATGCTACAAAATACCCTCGAAACGTATGAGACATATGTGAACACTTGACGGCCCGTAAGACTACTACTGCCTAACTTTATTGTAGTGTGTTTGTAATAGAAATTTTATTATGAACTACTGTAATTTCTTCCCGACTGTTTTCATATGGGAATAAGTCACTCTTCACATTAGTTCGGACACAATACAAATTTTCGCAGACTTCTCACACATAATAAACGCTATTTTGAAACCTTTCGCCATGGTCAAAACTTCTTTTTCAGACGCTTTTATCCTAAAACATTCTACTTAAATAAAGATAATAGTTGTATGGAGCCCCGCAGTAAACTTTGCTGCCAACTTTACACTAGTAAAATTATGGGAACCCTAGTAAGTGTCACTTGGTGAACGTTGCACGACGAAAATATTTTACGCTAGTTTAGTGTTATGCGCACACTTTACACGTTTGCCAATTTCGCCCTTACCGCTTCCTTGCTTCTGGACTTTGATACCAGAAGATAGCTGTTCATTGGTAGTTCCTCATTGAAAAATAGCGAGTTGTTATATAATTACTGTTGTGCTCTTGGTCAAGAAATGAAGTACCAAAAAACGTTATGTATATAGGATTAATCAGCTAAGACGTTCACCGCATATATCTTCCGAACCGTTGAAGGTATCGAAATTTCGATTTCGAACTAGTAAATGGCACTACGGGACTCATGAGACACCGTCTTTGTCTGTTCCGAGATGTAATTAAATACTGAGATAATGATATCAACTTTGGTTTTTAAATGGGAATATACTAATTTCTCTCAATACTATTTTTTCAATAGCATTTCTCCCAATAACATGTTATTAAGCGGTTAGTGGCGCGATTATATTGAAAATCCGTCGAGCACTTTTTTTAGATATGAGGTTTTCAATGGTTTATGGATTTGACCATAGCTATGGCGGGGTAGGTTGCACCAAAAGCTGCGGTATGTACAGAGGAGTGCTCCAAAACAGGTGAAGCACGCACTAGTGATGCAGTAACACAGGTATCGAACGCATGCAACATGTTTGTTGGTGGTGGTGTTGATGTTACAGACAAATAAAACTTAAGTTTAATTTGATGTTTACAGCCTGATTACAATTATTTAACCGAGCAATCGTGTCTGTTTCACAGCCCACACCAATGCAAAATCTCCTAGCGGATGACGCAACCTACTCCGCCACAGCCACAGTCAAATGCGTACACCTATGAAAACCACCTTACTTCTCAAAAAGCGCTCGTCGGATTTTAAAAATAATCACGTCACTGAACTCGCCGCTTAATAACATTCAAAAATATTTGTTTTGGTGCAATTTGGGAAAGAAACAGAGAGCGGCAGCTAGGTATCGTAAATTTTGAACGTAACCTACCCAGGTAATGTTTGCTACCCCTTCACCAAATGCCACCAAAACAAATACTTTGAGTGGCGCATGCTACCACAGCAGGTGGAAAGTAGCCCCGGGTTACTACAATTATAGCAACAATAATAATAAATCTTGAAAAAGACATATCCGAAAGCAAAATGTTTTGTGATATTGCCGCGAGTAGTTTGGAATTTTAGCTTACGAAATGCATACTGTCTCTGAGACGACAACTCGTGAGCGACTTTTCAACACTTGCACTAGCAAGTTTGATGACGTAATTTCCCAAGTTTGTTGTGCCGAGACGAACAAACTGATCGCGGAGTTTAGTCTAGCCATAGCCGACGAGGGAAGGAACGCAGAAGTTGGACAAATATTTACGTAAGGATATTACAAAGATTACAAATGGATGGACAAACCCTACCAACTTTTAATCTCGCACTGCTTGCTAGAATCTACGATAAGTATGTCTTTGTTCCTTTTCTTCTTCAAAGAGTCTATGATAAAATATTGCATTATGCGTAACCAAAAAAATAATGCCAACTTATTTGTCTTTTCATCTTTCATTCAAGTGCGTGAATTTTAATGTTTCAGAGACCAGTATCATTAAAATATTTTCGTAAAATCCCCAGAAAAACACACACACCAACACACACACACTTTGTAACATCTGGGGTAAATTACTGCCGATTGAATGGCTTAGCGTGGAAATCCTGTAGCGAAACAAGCCCTCGGGATATTAATGAAGTCTGTTGGTTGTAAAAATAATTAAATAAGGAAAAGAGAAAATAATACATTCTCATATCAACCTCCTCCCTTCTACAATCTTATTCCGATCACACAATGATGGCGTGAGTATGTATTGCTAGTGTAATTATTATGATTATTAATATTTATTAAACTATAGTGATTTTAGATCAGAAACATTAACCGTTACTTCAAAGGAAGTTCTTGATTAAAAGTGAGACAATGATGGCTATACCTGTAATAGTTAAGAAATGAATGGTTTCAATAAAAATATACGAAAGCGAATTTTATCTGTCTTGATGGTGTTCAAAGTAATGTAAAGATAGTAAGTATAAGTAACGGTTATTAAAATATTTTAATATGTAAACTTAGAAACAAACCGTATAAAATCATGTATTTTGGTATGCAATCGGCTAACAAAAATTGCAAGAAAGTAATTTGGATTTCACTGCAATGCAGAGAGGTTGAATATGGCACTTTGCTCCGAGCCACTTTGTTACTAACACTGTGCTCAGCTGTTTTTGAGTCTTAGAGATGTTCTGTTCGAGCCGTTACGGTCTGGCCTGCATACCGCAATATCAAGAGACTAGTAGTGCTGCACATTTGTGACTTATACTCCTTGGACGGCTTTCAGAAAAAATACAGAAGAGGTAACAATACTCAGAAGTAAAATAGCAAGACAGGGAAGAAGTTAAAAAATATATATGTTTATATTTATATTTGCAATTATAGTGCTTGCATGATACGTAACACCCAAAAAATACCCCTACAATGTATAGAAAATGTTTCATTTTCTTTTCCAAGAAAGAAAACTTTTGAGGGATGTGTCCAGATATGTCGATAGGAAAAGCATCGAATAATAATTTCACGATTGAACTGGTTGAAATAGAACGTGTCACCCAATTATTCCTTTGCTCGTAGACCACCATCAAAGTTAACTTTTATTTTAATCTCCCGTTTTACATCACTAGTGACATGCCGGATTTTGGTTAGTATCTGCCGAGGCGATAGGTTCGAGTCTGGCATCGACTTAAGCGGCTTATTGAACAGCCTATACTAGTACAGTTACGAAACGAAAATTTGGTAATTGCGACGCCTAAAGTTGCATATACATTTGTGACTGAAAAGGTTAAGAGGATTCATCACAGCTGCTGAAATTGTACACACCGTTGACTCTTACAACTAACACATTGGTGTGCATGATGCTTCACGGTTATAATAACAAGAATAATTGGTTTTATATGCTTAGATTATTATCATTGTTAATCGAAGAATATATATTTCGGACATAACAGGAAATTGCTTTCTGAAATCTCGCAACTCGATACATCTTGAACCTAGAGCATTACTAGCGCTATTAGATACTTAGTGAACATATTTTACGCTCTATCCCCAATACTGTCTTCATTACAATTTTTGAGTAGAACAATTTTAATGAAGGCACTGGACACCCTACAGCATAGTAATGAAAATGATACAGAATGCGGGTGGAACATGATGCGACCGAGCGAAATAGTAGGAGAGACTGCAGGGGTGTGAACCATACTAATTATTATAGTATTTGTACTATATTTTACAACTTCGTACGATGTACTATATCAAATTCATTATAGAACGCAAAAACACCATAATATTATGATAATTATGCACAATGGTACTTCATACCTCAACGTAGTGAGTTTTTGATAAATAAAACACTGACACAAAGGTTTCGTGAATCAATTTGAATATAAGGAATGAAAGAAACATCTAATATGTTGAGTACTAAAGTAGAATTTTAAATAACATCTTTAGTTTAATACAAACAAAATGTGTAAGTTCTAAAATATTTTAAAAATGGAAAGCAGAAGTTATTTATTGACAATACAACACATAATAAATCTGAAATCACTACCAAATTAATTTCTGTTAACGTACTATAATTTTCACAGACGTCTTCTAATTTTTTTAACTTCCAAGGTTCACGTCCCTGGAGGCGAGATAAACCGACTTGATCGTGAAGTCCTCAGTAGGGTGTCAATCCACTCGCAATCTGGCTCGGAGCACACGTAGAGAATCTCTGCGTATTATGAATCTTCTTAAGATTGTTTAACGGCGCCAGAAAATACTTAATCGTATCAAACGACTTGCGTATACATCACTGCACTTTTAAAAATAACCGACACTTGTTACGATTGCAACGCGTCTCAGAATTGTAGCGTGGCGGGTTGTCCTCCGTGATAGCTACCTACCGTCGAGGATGCATTTCATAGAGTCCGTTCACGGTTACTTCCAACTTTTTTGAAGCCCTACAACTTCCAGGATATTCCTCCGCCTCATGCAAACAAAGCTTAACTAAGCTTACAAAATTACACCAAAAGGACAGCGCACCGCATTCGTGCGCACTTGAGCGTAATGATATTTTGCATAAGAGCTATATCTTATTAACTAAGCATTACCAACGCAACTTTCTTCTCCGCAGGCAGCCGCGAAGTTCAAATGGGGAATCAATGTTAAACGAAATTCCTTCTCATTGCGTCAATTTTAAATATAACTATTTAAAATTAAAAGTATTCTATGTAAAATTTCTTAAGGAATGTTACTATATTAAGACATCTTACCAATTATTTTGTTTAATACATTTTTCTAAAATGTAATATTGAAATTTAAATATAATAAAAGATGAATAAATAATTTGTTAACAATAATTTCATATAGCAATATTCTCTGAGAAAGTCACGTCAAAATGTTTTTTTTTGTATGAAATAGTTATCTTTAAAATTGACGCAATGAGAAGTAATTTAGTTTAACATTGATTCCCCGTTTGAAGTTCGCGGCTGCCAGCTTGGTAGGCAGGGCCGTCAACAGCAAGGTCTTGATAGCTGATAAGGGTGCTTGAGGAGAGTATGGAGCATCACCGGAATGAAAGGGTGGGGAGACGTGATATCCCCGAGAAAACCTGCCGACCAGCGACATCGTCAAGCGCGATTCCCACATGCGAAAATCCGGGAGTGACCCAGCCGGGGATTTAGCCCGGTTCGCCTTGGTGGGGGGCGAGCAGGTTAACCGCTCAGCCAACTTCCCCCACCCCCCAAACAAAAAGTTTTTTTTTGTGTTAACACAAGTATAAAACGCTTGTGATACATGCTGTGTTTATGATACAACGAATCACGTCATACACGGGGTGATTTTTCAAAGGTTTGATTCGAAAACAATGAAGAATCCGCGAGCAGGCTGTAAAGGTGAAAAGGACAGTCGTGCGAGGGAAATGAGAGCTGCGGCCCTAGACTGCAAAGCAGGGAAACGCCAGATGAAGTGAAGTGTTCGGCTCGCGGGTGCACCATAAGAGCAGGAACCAGGCCCTCCTATAAGCTCTTCCATTTTCTTTGCGAGGGGAGAGGCCACGCGAGCTCCCACTTTCCCTTCAGAACTAAGCCGAGGGAGGCTTTATACGTGCGCACCAGACCCGCGCTTTATTAGCTGTCGCCACTCCGCCTATTTCCATACGTCCTCGCTAATGCCCACTTTATATATATATATANCCCGCGCTTTATTAGCTGTCGCCACTCCGCCTATTTCCATACGTCCTCGCTAATGCCCACTTTATATATATATATATATACGCATATATATTTGTAAGTCGCCTTTCATTTCGGCCCCTTTGCTCCTTAGGAGGACTCAATATCAGTCTTTACTGCCGCCTGAAATTACGCCCGTCCGGACTCTGCTAATTCACATGTGCATACCTCGAAAAAAATTTTCATCATCTGTAATTGGTTGCACATTAAGACTCGGCTTCACCTCTTTTCCAGAAATTTTGCGGTTTCGCGTCATAGTTTCGGATTCATATTAATTANTTTCGCGTCATAGTTTCGGATTCATATTAATTATAGAAAATTTACAGTTTAACGAGTTGTTTCACATTTTTGTGCGGAATTTTAATAATGTTTTTTCTGCTTAAACGGCGTGCGGTGAATTGTTGCAAGGTAAGCTGTGTTTCGCTCTGTTTGCTAGTTTACACATCGGCCAATTAAACGCGGTAGTGCATTTGACGTCACATCACGCGTGTATTGGGTGCCTCGCCGCTCTCTCGTGAGTGGCTGCAGTAGATTCAGTTTCTCCCGGCTCCACTCTGGTTACTGGTTCCTGCTGCGTGCGTCGATTGTGTACAGCACTGGGCAAGCACCGACTTACCTTGCAACACTTCCCTACACGCCACTGATCTGCTTTTTGTAAGAAAAGGAACACATTTATATTTTTTCAATAAGTTGCCGCCTTTTTGCAAGCAGAAAATAATACACAGTGAAAATTAGACACAAAAGTATTAAACAACTAGTAAATTATAAATGTTATATTATCAAACGTTTCCAATACCACCTCTGAAACTGAAATGATAACACGAAAACGAATAATTTCTGCATAACAGATGAAGCTAAGCTTTTAAGATGTTTCCTCTTTTGTGACAGTCAGCGCATTACAAAAAGTAATTCGTCAAGTCTAGCGTGGTATTCTGTACAAACAGTATAACAGCCTAACTCTAAAACCGAACTAGGACGCGCAGTGTTAATTAACACGAAACACTCGCTCTACAAGGACCAAGGTTATATTCTCGTCGTAGCTATCCTGATTTAGGTTTTCAACTGATTTTCCGAAATCATTCTAGTCGAACTCCGAGGACCAATTGCTTGGCCGTTCCTGATAATTAGAGTCACTGGTTTTGTCTCGTATACGTATGTTGTGGACGAGATGCTAAGTCATCCTCTAAAATTCTTATAGTCTAGTCTCGGTTTCTTCACACTTTTTTAATCAAACATTTAAAAAATCACCTTTCGTAAGACGTGATTGGTTGTTTCCTAAATGTTCCAAGTATCACAAGCTTTTACACTTATTATTACATTATATTTCTCATTGTTGGTTAAATTGCACTTTTGCTTGCATTTGATACATAAATTATAATTTTTAATTTATCATTACTACGAATAACAAGAAGATACTGGTAGCGTACTTTTACTCTACATGCGTGCAAATAATTTGCAATAAGTTCTTAAAAGCGTAGATGGTAGGTGGGTCTTGACGTCTCGTTGATAGCAGGATCATAAGAGGCGGAACCAGAAACACATCCAAAAGTCGTGAGATAATTACAAATACACACGTGACTTAACCAGGACTCGAACCAAGAAAAGCTCTTACCATAAGCTAGCGTGCAACCAACTGCATTGCGGAGGTAGGATTTGGATCAAAAACTTCAGATGTAATCAATGTAATGTTTTGGTAGGTAGGGTTTATTTATCTGAACTATTTAAATCGCTGTTCTTTTAGAAATAAGTGTCTGAGAAAGTTAAATCATGTAAGTGCACATGCCCTACAATAGCGCTAATTATCTGAAGAATGCTGTGGAAATGGGCTTATTGGTTCTCGAGAAATGGCATAAAAACTTTATTTTCTCATTTCGCACCATCGTACAAAAGAGGCCTACAAAAGACGCTTTGTATACGATGCTTCTAATAGATAGGCCTACTATCAGCATTCAAATCTTGGTTGAATATTGTTAAATTGTTTAATATACATGACAAACTTATTTAAAATATTTATATGGCTGAAATATTGAAAATCGGTGCCTGATCCACTTAAACTATATCCACTATTTGTTCTACCTTATATATATTTCTTTGGTAAATTTGGTAGGAATCAGTAGATTGTTTCCTGAGATAAGACATTAATTTTTATTTATTCATACAACGCTTCTTTAAAAAAAAAATGCCGCATAAAAAGGCTATGTTTAGACACGTTTTATGGCTGTAACAGATATTTTCAGCGTACAAAAGTTATGTTGGAATTAGTTACATTGTTTTGTAGATATGGCGTACTAAGCTAAAATGTTTATTTAGTCGCCGTTTAAAGTGTCTGGCCTCTCAAAATTTATCAACGTACACGGCCAACCGTGGTACTACTTCTTGCCGAATTGGTGGGAGTCTGTTTGTTGTTTCTCGAAGTATGACATAAAAACTTAATTTTTCTTGAGGCACTAATCTTACAAAATAGTGCACAAAAATACTTCGTGTACACATCTGATGGTTGTTACATATATTGCCGGAATACAAAGTTAAGTTTTAAGTTTAAGTTGATTATATGGTTTTCAAGATACAGCATACTGGATTAAAAAGTTCATATTGTCGCTCTTTTGAAAATAAGTGCCTGACTTTCTTCAAACATACCACTTTAGATCGCCTGCCATAGTATTGTATGTTTCCTAAAAATTATGAGAAGGTAAATTGTTTCCAGAGATATGACAAACATTTTGTTTATGTAGCGCTGTCATACAAAATAGAGGAAAAAAGTCGCTCTGTATAGACACACTTGATGGTTGTAATATGTACTGCCAGCATACAAAGTTAATTTAAAATTTGTTATATGGTTTCCAAGAGTTAGAATAAAAAGTTAAAATGTTTATATGGTCGGCATTGTGAAAATATGTGCATGAGCCACTCCAAACATATACAATTATGTGGCCTACTGTCGCATTTGGTAAGAATAGGTTCATTGTTTCACGAGACATGACATGAAAACTATTTTTTAATGTGGTGCTATCTAACAAAATTGCGAATAAAGGTGTTTATTTGTTTACTTATATGATTTTTCTAACTTCTATATACAAAGTTTGGTCGACATTTTCGGAACGGTTTGATATATACAGCAAATCGATCTACAACACTAATATGACGGCCATTTTAAAAACAAGTGCCTCGTACTTAAATTGTTTTTTTATATGGTCTACCATACCTACGTGCCCAATTTTGTGAGAATCGGCTGAATAATGTAAAAGCTTTATGTTTTCGTGTAGTGCTCTTCCAAAATGGTTAACCAACACTTCGATAAAGTGGCGTGGAGAAATTTAGACGGCTCTTAAAAGCGTGGTCTTTAGTGTCGACGAGAGTGAAGTGAGGTGAGGATGGAGGACCGCGGTGGAGATGGGAGATCTCCGAGGAAATCCGCCGACCAGGGGCATCGTCCGGCACAATTCCCACATGCGAAAAACCGGGAGTGACCCAGCAGGGAATCGAACCCGGTTGGCACTGGTGGGAGGCAAGTAGTTTGGCAATTACACCAATGCGGCTGCTCAATCTGTTAAATGATTCCCGAGATATGACATAGCACCCTTAATTTAAAAATCACCACCATTTTGAAAATAAGCATTTGGCGTGGTTGAAAAATATAAAAGTCTGATGTCTTTACTAAGTACTATATGTGTACCGAGTTAGGTAAAATTCGATTAACGCGTTTAAAAGATTTTAGGGGTACACACACAGAGGCAGACAGGAAAGTGCTCTCATTAGCATATATTTTTTTCGGAAACTAGATAACAAAAATGCAGAAAATATGTGAGTGAAGACGTTTACGTGCAAAATATTATTAAAATGAGTGTGGACGAATGCGGCAAGGTGTCCTTTTCATGTAGTTTTCTAGAAATCGTTAAGTTTTGTTTCCATGATGGTAAGGAATAGCCTGAAAGTAGAACTTTATCAGGACTTCAGCTGAATTGGAAATAACTATGAATGGAATATAGCTCTAAACGTAGACGAATCGGAATTCATTATAGGCGGTTTAACTGTTGGCTCAGGACTTTCGAAATCAACTGAAAGTAGATCACTGCCTGTACTTCCGTAATAATAATGTTTACACTGACCGAAATATATGTGATATGAATAACGTTAACAAATTCAGTGCCGCTTCTGAACGTCTTATTGAAAATGCAATGCTCAAATTTTAAGCGAATTAACAATTGATTTCTCTTTGTTTTTTTCTTTTTACACATAATATGAAGTATTGGTGTTAAAGTAACATACTGGCGTTCACAGAAATGTTTCACTCTTTCACACAAACACCAGTCATCACGTAAATCGCTATGTTAATTTTGTGCATGTGGCAAAAGGATGAAGAATGAGCGAAAAAAAAAGAAACACTGCTTCTAAAGGAGCTCAATTAAGAATTTTCTTTAAATTTATTAGCTACAGATTAATGCATTCTACAAGATGGCGATAAATATAATGGCACAATGCCATAAACTGTCGTAATAACGAATATTTTCGATAAACATACATTTAACGACTAAGACGCAGGATAACACTCAAATTTAGGCCTAACAGGAAAACAGTAACCAGTTGTATTAAATACCATTAAATAAGCAAATTGTCACGTTTCTAATATTTTGTACTTGTGTATAGAGACTATGGGAGGTTTATACTATTATGAGGGGAGAACTGACGTTAATTATGAAGACAGAACAGATATTTAATAAACTGTTTAGGAGTAAGCTATTGGCGAGGGAGGTCCTAATCAATTACAAGATATGACTAACCTGAATGATACCATCGCCGTAGGCTGAGTGGCGAGTCGGAAAGCGACGAGCGGCACCCAAGCTGCATCTTGATGGCTTCACCTCGGTGTGGGTCCACAGACACAGACCGCGCGTGCAAAGTGTTGCCGTATTGTATAGTTTCTGGTGGCGTGATTGTCCCAAATACCGCGCCGCCGGGAGGGGAGCTCCGCTGGCGCTCCGCTGATGTGGTTTATAAACTATTATTGCTTTAATGTGTTGGGGATTCTTCGCCTGGCCTGGATACCAACGCGTCGCTGCTGTTCGTTAGGCTTGTCCGCCTTTACTGAATCATAACAAAATGCATATTATTAATAAAGCGAGAGTTTTAATTTTTTTACTTTAGGTTTTGGTACAATGTGCATACATTTATACAATTCTATTATAATTCAAGGAACTACCATAAGGACAATGCGAAGAAATTCCACGCATTTCATAATCCTCTGGTATTGTGTATTAATGATGTGATTTCTAAGAAGTTAGGGACAGAGTAGCCTGTCGAACCCGGAGGTTAAGCGGAATTTCACATGCTAACCCAACTGGAACTCCCACATTCAAACAGCACTCACATTAATGGGTGTGCTGGATTTAGAGCGTGTAGCCTTTCGGTCATGAAGTTCTCTCAGAAATACTGTATGTGACAGTTGTATAAAAAAAAAAACNATTTAGAGCGTGTAGCCTTTCGGTCATGAAGTTCTCTCAGAAATACTGTATGTGACAGTTGTATAAAAAAAAAAAACAGGAAAAAATCTGTGACTTCAATCTAGTGGTTTTATATTTATTCGCTCCGCCTTTATTTCCATGNAAAAAAAAAAACAGGAAAAAATCTGTGACTTCAATCTAGTGGTTTTATATTTATTCGCTCCGCCTTTATTTCCATGATTCGCTTTATTGGCTCGTTTCGTGACCCTTGTGCAATTTTCATGATCGTAGGTAGTAATGTAAACGAATATACGCAATACAAACAGAAATTTTAATATAAATCCAAACGATTGGATTGTGTGTACCCTGTGACAGGTATCGACAACAAAGAACGGAATTCACCAGTGTGATATCTCTTTACAGAGAGATCAGCTACGCAGTATGCTAGAAATAATTGGTCGTTCAAAAAAAAAATACGTACCTACATTGATCACAATACCACGATGAAAAATTACACGCAACAGTTTTCGGAGTGATTTTTAACCAGAAGTTAAAGTTATCTAGTCACACCTTCCTATAGTTACTGCNTTACACGCAACAGTTTTCGGAGTGATTTTTAACCAGAAGTTAAAGTTATCTAGTCACACCTTCCTATAGTTACTGATTAACGAAATGCAAGTAGTACTGTTAAAAGTGTTCTGATTTTCAAATGTGTTAAACAGAATACAAATAGTTCAACACTTAGTGTCGTCGAGTTCGATTTTAGGAAAACAGACGAGGAGTAGCGAAATATCAAGCATAATTATAGGCAGTACTTTTATTTCAGGAGCTAGCAGTTTTTTAGTGCTACTTCAAATGAGACTGTGAAATTATATGGGACGGATTAGTTTCATATTGATGAAAAACACAATCATTTAGACTGAAATTTCGAACACGCATGTGAATGTGACAAGAATATATACTCACAGAAATTTCACGAGATATTCAAAATGACTACTGGGTGACATGTCATATTTTTCTATCCCCGTGCTTCAGTTTGTACACACGTTTACATCAAGCAGAAAGTAGAATATAAGTACTTTTTTTTTAAAAGTGTTCAGTTAATGGGTGGGGGTGGGGATGTTTATACCGAATATAATAAAGAAAACATTTTTATATTTTTGGGAAAATGTTTTATTTTAGACAATATATCAAAATTTTTGAACGTAAAAGCACCATAAACATAGAATTCTAACTGGTAGCTACCGGGAAGCAATAAGTCTCCATGTTGTCTAGGGGAACACAGAGGAGGTTACTGCGTGCATACAGTGACAACTGATTTCAGAAAATTCGCTGTCGAGCAATTCACTGTCGAGCCATAAAACATTAAGTAATGTATTTATCTCAGAATGTGGCACCAAAAATCTAAATCCAAGATGGCGAGTACAGGTTCCCCTTAGCTGTGGACCAGCCTTAACAATAGACTGACTGTTGCTGTCTGGTCAACTGCTTGGTTTAGATAAACAAAAGCCACATCTCAGTCTTGCCACAAATTAATGGGCTGTGTGTAAAAACCACTCCAACCTACTATCCATGCGAAAAATATTACCTAACTCAGTCATTAACAGTGATAATCATAATTTTCCGAGCTACACAAAAAAAAAGCTAATAATTTCTCTGCGGTGGAGAAGGTATTTTTTAATTGCTGATTTATAACGTATTTGCTTTGTAATATGAAGCCAATCAGCGAATTGCTTAACTAAATTAAACTAAAAACGTCACAGTTTTCCATTGCTTATCTGGGATTCGAATCCGGGACCTCGTGTTCCGAAAACGACCAGGCGACTTTGGCCACTGACTTTGTTTGTCAGCACACACCGTATGTGCGTGATGACATTGCTGGTTTCTTTCTGGCCAGGTAAATGATTAAGTTTACGGAGGAATTATCTCGGCATGCTTTATCTCCGTGGTTTTCATAATCATCCTGGAGATAAGTACTACTACAGTTGCTTCACGCGAGACCTCGTCCGATTATCTCTCTATAACTCAAGAATGCAACCAACTAGCGTATAAATATAATCTATATATATGTTTATATATACATGATATAACCAAAATACACGTCAAAACCTTAACGATTTCAAAACATGGCGAAATTATGTTGCTTTCAAGAGGCTAGAAGTGTAACGTATATATGCGACAGGAGAAAGAATAACATTTTATGGGCTATTTAAGTGTGTTTCCGCTATGTCATTACTGCATTCGTCCACGCAGAACTCACCAGTTTCGCCAATAAATGTCTGTTAATGGTCTGCTGTGTTCGCGTGGCTATCTTCAAGTGCACCAGTAACAATGGCGCTTCTAGTGAATAGTGCATATCAGTTTATCATGCACAATGNGCGTGGCTATCTTCAAGTGCACCAGTAACAATGGCGCTTCTAGTGAATAGTGCATATCAGTTTATCATGCACAATGCAAGTATTTTACGATGGAGCAGTTTCTTTGGTATGTATTATATATTTGGAGGACATTTTTTTTTTTCATCTTATGCTTAGATGTTTTAGGTAAAAGGAATAGGGTGTAGGAAGTTTGATAAGAGAACATTCATTTACAAATAGTTGGCGTGTATGGCATTCGGGCTCCATGTTGAAGGTGAAGGAATCATTCCTGACATTAAAATTATGAGGATTTATCTATAAACGCTTAATTATCCAGCTAGAACTACTGTCAGTTCCATAACGGCCGGTGAGGGGAGACGTGTAAGTGACATATCAAGCTGTACCACATACCAAAATACTGGAACCCCTTGTCTGTGAAGGCTTTCCATATGAAATCAACCCAGCCAGCGTAATATACAACGCAAAAGGACTTATAGAAGGTATGAAGCGTTTCTGAATCTGTTGTTATCCTTCAGACATGATGAAAAAATCCCTGAGTTTTGCCATACTCTTTCGTTGCGCACACATAGGTTTCTCTATAAGGGATTAAAATAATATTAGATTGAAAAAAGAACAGGACCTTTGTAAATGTGCAACTGAAATGAATACGTGAACGGAATCACAGGTAGGATATTTTAGTTCAAGATCTTGGGCGGCTGTATCGCAAAACCCAAGTGTACGGCGGGTTCTAAGTTGAACTATTTTCAAATTGACTATCGAAAGTTTCCCTGCTTGAAACTGCACATTTTTAAATATAAACGATGATATGAATGATTAAGGCTTATGAGGGCAGTGACTTACAAAATNGCTTGAAACTGCACATTTTTAAATATAAACGATGATATGAATGATTAAGGCTTATGAGGGCAGTGACTTACAAAATGTAGTTTCATATACTAATGAAGTTAGAAGAAAAAAAATGTAATTTTGTAAACTAACGTCAAATTGTTTTCTATTCGTTTTTTATAAATATCTGCACTGCTGAAAAATGTGATTCTATTCACTTTACTGCCCTGTGAAGAGCAATAATGACAATGATTCACGGAAAGGAATTTTTCGGAAAGTGCTACCTCTTGGGAACAGTTGCAGACAATGACGTTATGTGAGAGTTTCGTCAAAGTGCTTCTTTTTCCTCCGTCATCTTCATTCCACCGCTCTTCCATCCCATCTAATTTCTAACCTCATTCATTCTTCGGACTTGCCAGCACGGCGCCANATCTTCATTCCACCGCTCTTCCATCCCATCTAATTTCTAACCTCATTCATTCTTCGGACTTGCCAGCACGGCGCCAGGGCTGTCTCATATACAGCAATCCTGCGTGACGGTGCCAACATGCAAGAAAGCAATAAGGAGAAAAAATTATAGAAATTCTATATAGTTTTCCAAGACGTACAATAACACGTCTGTAAGACGACTCTGTCGTGACGTCGACGAATTTAGGGTCCCGCCTGCTTGCGTCGCTTTTCTCCTTTTTTGGCCGAGAAGTGCGGAGGCTATAAGAGTTACACTGGCACGCGCTACAAGAGCGCCATCGCAGCTACGAGCAGGGCTCTGAACTGGTGTGCAGTGTTCTCGTAGTGCTGCGTGTACCTATGGGACTTTCAACAGTAACCCTATCATTTTATCGATGAGAAGTCTGTAGCAAAGTTCAATACAGTCTCCTATCGTAGTTTGGCTCGTGTCCGGCTAGTATGTTTTAAGATACGCCAGTCTGTTTTAAACAATATTGGAGAGTTCCAAAATAGTACTTACAGTATGCGTGGTAACTTTAAGGTGGCCGCCTGGTTGAAGTAATTTTGCACGTCTGAGGCCTAAAAGCGTGAGAGCATTAGGGGCGATCAAGACATGTGCATCCACTCTCTTTCTCTCTCGTCACCTCTACGGGCAAAGCATTGAACTGAAGTGCAGTCTTGTCGTCGATAATGCGCCTCTATGAGACTTTCAGCGGGGACCCTACCATTTTATTACGTAATAATAACAAATAAAGGTTTGATGCACGTCCCTATTCCTGTTATAATATTTTGTACCGAAATGTTTATACCTAAAAATGACCGTGAAATCACCCGTTTGAGCCATTTTCACTATCACAAAAACATGCTTTAGAGAGAAATGGAGGAACTGAAAAACGTATACAGACGCGTAACGTTACTTAAATGCTATTCATAAGCAGACCTCACTCAGACACGTTGGACGGTTTTTTAATATAACGTTTTCTCCTGGAGCTCTGCACACCGTTCGGCTGTCACCTTAAATACCGCCGACGCGGCTCACGTTTTTTTTTGGCAGATAATATGCACGCGCGGAGCAGTTATCGCCTAACATTTCTCGGCCGCTGTCACAATTGAACTGAACAACCCCACCCCTTAGAGCAGCGGCAGTGAACTCTCCCGACTCGGCCGACGCGTTTTGGACTTCTGCGCACTATTTTCTCACTTGGCTTTCACTATACTTAGCGCTGANTGAACAACCCCACCCCTTAGAGCAGCGGCAGTGAACTCTCCCGACTCGGCCGACGCGTTTTGGACTTCTGCGCACTATTTTCTCACTTGGCTTTCACTATACTTAGCGCTGATTGGCGAACGGCGTTCTGACATGTCACCGGTTGGTGACACCATTTTGCTGGCGTGCGCGGCCGGAGTTCGCCGTCTGAGCGTCTGTTTCACCTCTGAACACTTAGCTACTCTGTCGTAGAGTCTTGATCAAGGGAGACCTAGCGAGAAAACACAGCATGTGGAGAAAGGGAAAAGAAAATTGCACTTTCGTCGAAGTGGTGTTGATGACAGGGCATCTATCTCCTCCGCTCCGTCGCGGAGTACCAACGGCGGGAGGAGGAAGGGGCGCGGAGCCGTGGAACGTTTGTGATGAATGGTATCAGCTGTCAAATGGCCGTAAACAAAGCGTGGAGCGAGGGGACTTGTTTCTGTTACGCTGCCTTTGCCGCGGCAGAGGTGAGATGGAATTGCTTTGACGTCCGTCCAGCAGCAGTCAGCACATTCTCTTCCCAACAACGTTTAACTGCAGCCATTCCGCTACGTGAGACTTCGCTTACACGATACATAATGAAGGAGATCACAAGTTGCAGTCGTTGATGTAAAAGTATAAAGCCACTGGATTTCTAAGAAATTAAATAACAATTTTGATTGAATTTTTTATAATCACATGTAGAAATTATGTTTTTATATGTTTGAAAATAAAAGTAATAAAAAATTCGCTTCCGTGCAATATTCAAGTAATTAAAATTAACATTTATATAATAATTTTTTACTAACTTATTTATTTGCTAGTAAATTACCCGATAACTGCAATAAATGAATGCNTAACATTTATATAATAATTTTTTACTAACTTATTTATTTGCTAGTAAATTACCCGATAACTGCAATAAATGAATGTGACCACAGAGAGAAAAAGGATTTGCATTTTTTTACAATCGATGTTTGGATAAAATAGCACGTCCGTATATTTTCCAAATACGCTAGTGACTAAAATTTCGTAACATAAATTTTACTAAGCACATCTTAAAATGAATTAAGTCGTACTATTTGATCTTTCTTTGTTATATATTTTTTGAAAAATTTTGGTTAAATTACTGGTCTATTACTAAAACAGTACCAAGATACCACCGTGTAATCACGCAGCAAATGAAGTGGAATTACATTTTAATATACTCTTAACGGCACTAAATCTTACAGTTCAATATTCTGTACGAAACTGCATTTAAACGTGGTAACTCTTATAATCCCTGACTGACTTTGTAAAACAAAATTAAAAAGAGTACATGTTAAGGAAGCCCGTTTTACCGTTTTTCGCATTATTATTATTATTATTCTCTAAAAAAATATATTTTAATACTATTAATTGTCAATTATAATGACTACTTTGCATAAATTGAAAAATATGTTTTCGAAAAAAAAAAACCTTTACTTAAGATTTTGTCACCCGAAGGAGATTATTATCTTAATTTCTTATTTACATATTTTTTANAAAAAAAAAACCTTTACTTAAGATTTTGTCACCCGAAGGAGATTATTATCTTAATTTCTTATTTACATATTTTTTATAGTTGTTGAATGATACCGACTAAAAGATTTAAAAGTAAATTTTAATAGAAAATTTATACTTAAAAATTGTTTTCGTTGTGCAGCTACAACTAGCTTCGTAATTATTTGTTAATGAGTTGAACTGTGCAACAATTCAATACATTTCACTATGTTGTAGCAGTGCGCGAAATGAAATTTTTAATTAGCAGCCACCTAAGTTGAGATCTGTAATATTCACAACTAGCTGTAGCGTTAAGGGTCCTCCCTGTTTGTCATACAGGTCACATTATAAGCAGTTGTGTCTGTTAACATTTTTAATAACTGTGGAATACTTCAATGTAAATATTTTTTCAGGACAAAAATTAAAGTCAATGTTTTGGTGCCAATTCATAAATTTGGATATGGAAACATAAATGTGGTCGTCGAAAAGTGCCGAAGTCGGTAAAAATCGCTAACGCGAATGTCGATAAACCGAGAGAAATCTACCACCAGCTAAGACTGAAAAATGTCCAAATACATTTATTTTATAGAATTCTCGTCAAGGCGCTGCTTTCTTTCCACTTACTTTCTGCCATAATCAGCTTATTCGGCAGCTCTGCATATTAATAATTTAATTCCCATACATTAAAAACAGATTTTTAACTATCCCATTAGGAATATCTTCTATCGCTCCACGGTAATTTAAATCCGTCGCCAAACGTAAGTATAAAAAAGAATCAACGAAAAAGGCCCCACAAACAAATAACATCCACAGAACAGTAAGATATCGATAAAAAAACATAATGGCCAGTAATATTTACTGCGCTCCCTCGACGTACTTTATGCGGTGTAAGGTTGCCACATAAGAATGGCACACAAAGTTGGTTTTACGGACCGTGTTCAATCTTGCTGTCACAGGTTCAAACCAACAAAACTCCATCTGCGCAGGGTATCCATCCCTGGCGAGTCGTAGTACGTTTGCTTAGTGCATACTGTCCTCTCACGTATCACTAAGGTTTATGCTCTCTCAACAAATTACACACGAATGGCAAATAAATTACGATTACGAATAAGTTCTAGTAATTATTGTTCTCTGAATTCGTTACAATTCCATGCAATTTTATTTACTTTATTGCAACAAAACGGCCGAGGATATGTTACAGCTAAACGTCTCGTTAACAGTAGCTCATTAGAGACGGAAAGAAAATGACTCAGAAAATCCAAGAGCGGGGAAGGAAACTGCTGTGACTTATGTTACACGCTGACTCCAGCTTCGCTCAGTCTTGGCGCGGTGGGGGTTACTCTCCACGACCCCCCTCCTTCCCCCATGAGGGAGCAAACCGCCGCTAGGTCATCGCGCCAACGAGGGGAACGGTTGACAGATGACCCAATCTGGAATTACTGCAGCCCCCCCTCCTCCCTGCCGGAGCAGTCGTTTACTTGAAAACACGTGAAAAAAAAACTCCTGGTCATTACCTCGCTCGGCGCAACACGGCGTATGAAGAATGTTCTGGGTCAGGGTGCTCGTTATATAAATACCGCAGCATCCGGAGGGTCTGCAGTCTGTGATAGCCATCTGGAGAAGTGCGGCGAACGGTGAACGAAGATCGGGGTATCGAGGGGCTTCGGAGAAAATGACCGGCGGTCGACGAGGATGTGAGAGATGGTGGCGGACGAGGATGTGAGAGATTGTGGCGGACGAGTGTGTGTGCAGCGGCGGCGAACAAGAGTGCGGGAGTGCTACGGAGGGCGAGTTATCCGACGAATGCATGAGAACGTTCGAGCCGCTCTAGAACATTCCGAACCGGAAATACTGGTGATATCTGGACTGAAACCAGGTGCGACTAAATGGGCGAGTGCTGCTACAGTCGCCACTGTAAATAGTAGAACTCTCATATGTCAAATACATAATTTTTAATAGTAATTTGAATAGGTTTTGATAAACTGTTTATAGAGACTTAAACTATTTGATTGTGTTAACCCCTGTGAGGTGACGGACGATAATGTAAATATTAGCTGGAAATATAAAGTGATAGACATAGTCAAGTTATTAAGTTTGGATTGTTTTTTAATCGTTTATAAATAAATTAGAAAATGGTTTGATATTTTATTTAATTAAGACCCCTATTCTTGCAAGAACTTGGCACTGCCCAAAGTGTTTGAAAAATTGTAATACTCGTACCAAGGAACCATCACGAAATTCAAATGGTGTGATTTCGGACAAGAAATAACTGTATCAGAACTGAGAATCAAACCCGTGTCCACCACAATTCGGAATCCAATGTTACCACCATCCAGTTTCTCGCGATGTCAAAATATAAAAGTAACGAGGGAGAGCTGGGAAAACACAGTTTGCCGACAGCGAGTATGAAAAGCACAGGTGGAAAAGTCACCCCAACGCAGCCGGCCGAGACTGAACAAATCACCTTTCACGAGGCAGACATGGCGATGTTATCACCTCCCGTGGATACTGAAAGTACATTACGTTAAGGCGAACAGTTAATAAACGAGATTGTATACCTCTTCAACCCAGTCATTCGTTGCGAACATCATTGATATTTTGGTGGCTGTACCATATTTGTTGCGGCCGCTAAGGAAACTGACTTCATCTGTGAAGAACTTCTGTGCTTGGACCAAAAATGATTTAAGAATTGGAATTACTATCTAAGTATATGACTCCAAGAATCTTGCATCGGGCTTCGTTTAAATATGTCTCAATACTATGAACTGTGGGTAAAACATTTCAACTGTGTGGCTGTTTTCTTCTGAGCAGTTATTTAACAGATACTACTAAATATCGAAGTGTCGGATACTTGTGACACGTGCCTGCCGATTACAGCGCAGTCTTCGCATACAATTGCAATGGATATCCTCCAAATAATGATTCATTGTATAAAAATATTCCACGTCCTCTTACGTGCCTGATCTGAAAAAATATAATTTGTTCATGTAAACCTTTTATGATGCCAGACGAAATATATTCAAGGCAAATATTTTGGCCGTATGGTTCCCTTTTAACATACTATCACGAGTATACGAGTTTATATACTGCTTGCTGCAGAATAAATGCAGTTATGGGCGACGCTGTGCTGCCATCAGTAGAACCAGCTCTATTTATTGGGCAAAGTCTTTAGCTACTTCTGACACACAGACATTACAGAACTTTTGGCTACTTGCGTTAGTAACCGAATGAAACTTTCTTCCTTCTTAACCTTGTGTCGGTTATCATCATTTTATCTCTTAATACTATTCAATTTTTACGATAAGGAATTAGTATTTAAGAGTTCCTGGTGGCTTACAACGCCTGTTAGCTTTAAAAAATTAAATGTGTAAGCCAGGGGCGGGTACAGATGGGTGGGTTTCACAGGGGACATCAGCCCCCTCCCCGTTTTTTTCTAAAAAAAATCATTAAATTTACAGTTCTACGTCTTGTGAATGTTTAAAAGCATAATAAAATAATATCAGAATTATTTAATTAACTAACATAATGCATTTATGAGTAATTTAATATTGTTTCTGAAGATTAGAATGAGACAGTGCCCCCTCCTATGCCTCGAATCACAAGTCTAGACCTGCACCTGTACAATGAGAAAATGATAACCCCGTCACAATCGAATGCATAGATGAACTCCTGATGTAAACGTCCCTTGAGCTTAAGCACGCTATTAGCATGATAGTTGTTACCAATACGTGCGTAAAATAAACATAATGCATTAAAAATACTCATGTCCACAAATTTAAACTTTAAAACTTTACAGACTTGGAACGACTTCGTCTGCTTCTCTGCCAACTTTACTTTGGATACGCCAATCAGAGAGTCTGTAAAAATAAACTAATTTGCAAAACAAATTGATTACACTGAAGGTGCCATCGCAGGGGCACGTAAGTGGATATAGCCACAGGACATGGTGGGGTATAATATTTATATTTTCTGTATTCATACTACCCAGCATATATTGCAGTAGAACCAACACTTGCAGGATGCATTTAGCATGGCGTTGGACCATCCGTAGCATGGAGACAGGCTGCTATACTGTTGGGCATGGAGGCATACAGACGTCGGATGTTCACCCGAGGAAGTTCCTGCCACAGCTGGCGCAACTGAATCTCCAAATCCGCCGTAGTTTCCGCCAGCCGAAGTTGCCGTCCAATCTGGTCCCACACATTCTCGATGGGCGAGAGATCAGGGTACCTAGCTGGCCAAGGAAGCATGTTGACATCGCGAAGGCAGGTCTGAGAAAACCGTGCTGTGTGAGGCCGGGCATTATTACCCTATTAGAAAATAAGCGTTTCATACTGCACCAGGAAGGGCAGAGCACATGGTCACAGAATTTCCTGGACGTATCGCCGGGCGGTCAGGGTTCCTTAAATCACCACCACTGGGGCACGGGAATCGTATAAAATGGTCCCCCACATCATAACACCTCTCGAAGGAAAAAAAAAAGGGGGGGATCCGCTCTGCAATGAAGCGTGGATCACAGCGCTGGCCAGGACGTCTTCGGGCTTGAATTGGGCGGTCATCTGTATCCACAAAGAACCGTGATTCGTCGCTGAACACCACTCGTCGCCAATCCGCAAGCTTCCATGCTGTCTGTTCTCGGTAGGTCACACGTGCTCGGCGATGCTCAGGTCATAAAGTTAGACGTCGTAAGGGACACTGCGACGACAGAGCCCACTCTGCTAGCCGCCTGGATATGGTACCGGTGGACACAGGCATATCCCCAGCTGCCGTAACATGTTCCTGGATGGTGCGCAACCACGCACATGGAGTGCTTACATCCTGCCGCACGATGAAACGATCCTCCCTGCTGGTGGTCCACCGGGGACGACCCGAACTTCTAGACGGGTAGTGTACTCTCCTGTTACCACTCCGTCCAACACCGACTCACAGTGTAGGCAGTACGGTTAAATTGGCGAGCAATGCGCAACCTGCTTCTCAGAGGCCGACGATGAAGCCTCTCTCAAACTCATCCAGCTGGGCAAAGGCTTGTCTAATGCGCCGTTGGGGCATGCTGCGTATTCACTGAACTTGGCTCTGTGGCTCACACTACTTGCTAAGACCTTATTCGGCGTCTTTTAGCAATGAATGCTGGAAGGACATGTATGCCCCCCTAGTGACACTTTCGTGCAAGCAAACCGCATTCGGGCTATACTGATACTGTGAGACAATCTTCGTTGATCTCGCGCGATTCGTTCCTGGATTTTTTTTTTTGTAAATGAGTGTATATGGTTAAAGGCTAAAAATATTTTTAAACTTTGATTTCAGAACTGCACATGTGACCGCGAACCAGCTTTAACCGACCTACCCAGTGGGTTTTATCATGCGGTTGCATACTTAATGTTTATTTGAAAGGTCGTGGTTTCAGTCCACGTCTGCTACCGTGGAGATTGGGTTTTCTTCACGTGGTTTGCTGTCCCCATTCAAAATGAATACTAGCGCAGCTCCTTAATAAGAGGACATTGTTTTTTTTACCCCGATATATTAACATTCTGATAAGCATCTTTGCACAACAAAGGAACTAAAGGTTATGATATATAACTGAACTAGTTCTGGAAACTGCATTACGAATGCAATTTTCCGCCCCATGTACGCGCTGACCTCCAGGAAAGATACGGCTCTGGAGACAAGCGGGTTTTCTCGCTTTACTAATGAGAAACTTTTTCACACAGCGAGACATAAGTGAAGCTCGGTTACAAGAGCATATGTCGCGAATTTGCAATTTATCTCCCGTCGTAATGGAAGGAAATAAAATGAAATGAACACATTTGAAATGCTGCTTTACGTAACGATATTTAATTAACTAAGAAAATTTATTCAAACGCTCAGTTTTTTTAAACTGTTATTTATCACATGTGTCAACATTGACTACGTAATTTATATTAGTTTTTCTGCTGTGCGATATGTAATTCTTCCTCAACGATAAAAACTGCATAAAAAAAGACACGTGACTGTGCTAGTTGTTTCTCATTTCGTGACATGACTTACGGCAACAATTATATTTGAAAGTTTCATCGCCCTAATAAAAACATGGTTTTACTATCTGATGTCGGTGAAATAATTTCAGGTTCAGGTGTCAACATTTATTCAGAATGAACCATTTTTAACAACTTCTTGGAAACTGTTCAAACTATTGGGTTTCTAAATGTTGCTGTTAGTTGGAGAAGTACCTAAATCCATCAAATATAGCCGCTTATACAAGAATAGTAATATATACTTTATTTGTACTTTATTTGTGTATATGTACCTTATTTAACGCCTTTAAACCCATGCTTGTTTTATTATTTTTACTAATTGTTTATTATTATACCACTTGAGAGAATTAACAGTGGAATATATCCATAATTAGAGTTCAGTCGTCGTTCAAACGACTCTGCAAAATCGGTAAATACATAATTGTCTTACTAACATGTAGGTTCTTAATCTAATCTGCACTAAATATTCAGTTTTACTGTAATTCGATTAAAACATAAGTCACGTAATAATACATTAAGAAACATGTAAATCCCTTTTTTAGATAACTCGAAATAGTATTTTATTTAAAATTTGTGACATTTTGCTTATGTGATAAAGGGCTCGATTAACCGTTAAGCAGGTGTAGTTAGAAGAACTCGTATTTAAGACGGTGTCACTGCTGAACGTGGCGGCGCAACTGTCTTCTAGACGGCGAGAGTCGTTAACTGTCACACTCCAGGGCGATATGGGGGCCGTGGTGGTGTAGTGGTCAGACTACGCCTCTCCCTCCTATGCAAACCGGCTTCGATTCCCGGCGGAGTTGCTCCCAAATTTTCGCATGTGGGAATCGTGCCGGATGATTCCGCTGGTCGACGGGTTTTCTCAGGGATATCCCATTTAACCCGCCCTTGCATTCCGGTGCTGCTCCATACTCACCTCACTTCACCTTCAACAGTTCTGAAGACTCCGCTCCAGGGCGATATGTTTCGTTGAATGCTAAAGGCTGTGGTCGCGAGTGTTAGTTTCGCGGTCACAAAGGAACCTTATTTTCCTCCGTCGCGTTTCTGTCTTAAGTTGTGAGAAGCGGACATGGCAGCCTCCAACAAAAGTGACACCACCACCTTAGTGAGAGGTACTCATTAAGCCATGTACTTACTTGGCAGAGCTGTGAACTTACGCTGTGGCATGACTCATTAACTGGATATTTGAGTGTGCTGATAATTTATTTCATTTAATCACAAATGTTAAATAGAACCACTTTAAATATTTAAAACGGTTATCATTCAGGCCACTCTGTGTACAGAACGTCACAGTTATATATTTAGATACTTTCATTCATCACTCTCTCGCACATAGCATCAGTGACGGGCCTGACGATGTTGCGAATTATATTTTCTATATTTCTTCATGAATGTCACAATCTCACTGAACAGAGCTTGTTGTGTCCCCGAGGAACATTATGACTTGTAATTTTAATAGATTTTGTCACTTTGATATTTACCATCTCTTTTTCCTTTAGAGAAACCTACCAAATCGTCTACGTATGATCACAGATGAAGTAATTCGGTGATTCTGCACATTCATGTACTGTATGTCAGCTTATTATAGCTCGCCAATCCTCCTGAAGGCAGCAGTATATTTGCAGTTTGGTTGAGATGAGTTGAGAGGTTTGGGTGGTTCTTGACCCAATGTCTTGACAGTCGATGAGGGTGAAATGTGATGAGAATGGAGCAGCGCCGGAATGCAAGGGTGGAGGAAACGGGAGATCCCCGAGAAAACCCGCCGGCCAGCGGCATCGTCCGGCACGATTCCAATTTGCGAAAATCCGGGAATACGTTTTCCTGACTTGTGTTTCATTGTGGTTTTTGTCCTATTATTGTGAGTGTCTTTAGTTTTTATTGTCCAGCTGTATACACTGCTATTGTTTTTGCGCTGTTTGTTCACGTATGTCGTGTTTTCTTTTTTTTTGTCATCGTGTTGTCTTTTCTTTTGGTTTGATTTTGTTATCTGTCCTTTTTGTAATAAGTTGTTATTCTGTTTTTTTGCCGTTTTAATAGTAATAATAATATATTTGTTTCCTACTGACAAGGAAACAGTTTTCCCTAATTAGCTGTCGTTAGTGTTGTAAAATTTTTTTTTAGTTTTTTGTCTTGCTGATTTATGTGAGTGTGTCATTTTTATTATATTTAGTATCATGGTCGGCAATGGACAGAGTCCAAAAATGCCAACATAATATTACTACTTCACTTGCACTGTTCGTATTATCAGTTAAACGATCTGAAAGAGAACCACGTTTTTTAAAACAGTCTTTGGTCATATATTTCCAGGGATCCTTGTCTTGTGGAATGTGCTGCTTAAAGCCACGGTTATCCAGGCCACCCACTCTCGCGGGATTTGCGGTTCCAGCTGACCGTTGGAGGGGTGTCAGGAGAGGTGTTGGCAGCCAGAGGCCAAGTGAAACCTACGCCGGTTTTCTGAAGAATCTAACTGCTCTTATGAAGGAGACAAATTACCTGAGCGCTTAGAATTATCTACTCTTCGCCCATGTTAAAATAATCACCAAGGAATAATAGAGGCATAATCGTAGGATTAAGATTGAGGCCAGCTTTAGTCTTCCACGTGAACAATACACTTTGCTGCAGCCATCAATAACTCTCTCTCGTGCTACACTGTGAAAAACGTTTCAGACAACTTTAGAAACTGAAATTGACGTTTTAAACTTATACACATTACGGGAAATTTTACCATGTAACACCCTTTAAAAAACCACATAAATGTTGAGCGTCGTTGCTATACAAAGTGGGGGAATTGCACTACGCATCTACTATTCATGCTTTCTCAGTACGCGTATGTAATGAAGCGGTAAATATGCGGATAATGGATGTGTATTTCGGGAGTTAACCTACATGGCGCGCAAACTGCGATGCGAGGCGTGTGAATGAAACAGGCGTTTGAATTACGGACTAATAAACATTGTTGCAATGAAAAATAGATTATATTAAGTCATTTTTCAAACTAGTCGTGAATACAACATTCAGTGCATCACGCACAGTGGAAACATTATTCTGAATCCCTTCGTCGTACCCTAGAAAATTTTCAGAACGAAAATTAAATTCACACGTGATTCCCTCCTTCAAGGGCTATAGGAGGCTCTCTAATTTGAGCCAGTCGCCTTATCAGAGCAACAAGCAGATCACTCTGACCAACCCCATGAAAGGTTTAGGTGAGTGGAGACGAATCAGTGGCGAAAAGGGGAATAGAGGAGGAAGCAGGGATACCCCGAGAAAACCCCCCGCACCACAGAATTGACCACCACTATTCGCACGTGGAAAAACCATGTCAGAAAAATTCTGAGCCAAGCAAGGGGTTGCATTTTCACAATGCTTCATCGAAACTCTGTACATTAACGTCTTCGAAATATGCACAGGATAATGAAATGAACTCTGCTATATGATCCCACGGTTGGGCACTTTTGAAAGTCCTGCTTAAGATCTACATTTTTCATAATTTTGTATCCTTCAGAGGTAATTTACGTTGCTCCATACCATAGCGGCAACATAGGCAACCAAGGATTAGTCCTCATTATGAAGGATTAGTTACACTAATCTAGCCGCAGACAACGCTATAATGAAAGAGTATGCAAAAGAACTGATGGAAATAAAAACAGAGGGATGGAATAACACAAAGAGGCAGGGAAAGAAACGTTACGTGATATTAGCAAGCGTCACGTTTCAAACGCTTCCAAATTAGACGCCTCTTACAACACGAGATTTCCTGGAAGTATGCAAACCCGGACAACACACTAGGTAAGTTTTGAAACTAATTAAAATTTGTTTTTGTTCAGACTACAGACTTACAGTATTGTGAAAACAAATGGAACTTTAAAAAAACAGAGTATGACTTTTATTGCTTCTATGATTTCTGTAAGCAAGTCAACTGCACATTTACAGGCTTTAAACTATTCACATATCAATTGTACTCTTACATGCTGTTTTACTTTTGAAATTTCTTGTTATAGATTTGCTATGTTTATGTCTGCGTTTGTTTATAGTAAAGCCAATTGAAGCCAAATTGCACGGTTTCTTACGCAAATGCAATTTATATCTTAAATTATGCAATTCCTTTGTAATAATATTTTAGGCACTAGTAAAACCACCGCACTTCTCAATTTGAAGCTCTGCTTCACCAATAGCTGCAATACCTTTTAGGGAGATGGGGAGGTAATTCTTCTTGGAAATATATTAACAAATCCACATGTAATTATAAAAAAAATTATAAAAAATTTTACAAATTGATTTATAACATAAAAAAAGCATATATGTAGCGCTCTTAAACAGTTTCATGGTAGTTTATTTCAATAAAATACTGTACGAAACATACGACAAATAAAAGCACTAGAATTATTTCAGTATCTAGGGAACACATCTGCAGATGTATTTTGCTGTTAGCTGTAATCTGCACGAGAAATTTTCTTTCGGTTGAACACTTCAGAATAAAACAAACTAAAGCGGTAATTGAACACAGACAAGGTTTACAACTACTTGCACCCAGACTGCAGTGCCATGATCAACAATTAAATTTAAAACGTGTACAAAAATGGCGGATTGTAATACAAGAGGTTGCGCGGAGAAATGAAAACTGCGAGGAAAATATACGGATCATGTTTTATAACGGCCAAACGTTTGGTCGCAACGGTCCCATGTATCTACAGTGATACACCACAATGCATTGCAGATATTGTGACAAAACTTCATGTCACGATTACTATAGTTGATGAGATGATGAATGATGTTAAAGGCAATAACATTATACGGCGTGCTGCCTGCCGTATGCCAACGAATGGACTGTGGACACTGAACATCTTATGTAAACCTCGCACGTCTAACAAAGTGTTGTGGGCCCGTATTGTGGACTGCTAGTTAGGCTTTTATATTTTCGGGTATTGTGTATTAATACGTATTGTCATTACGTGATGTATCACTAGCGGAACATTAAAATGCATGATTTATTTCCTTCATCGCATAGTTTCCGTGTAGCTAGTGCGGTGCTCCACACACGAGTATACGCTAAATTCATTGGGCCGCTGAGACCAAACGGTTGGCCATAATACAAAATGTCCCGTATATTTTTTTTCCAGGTTTTCCTTCTCTACGTAACTCCGGTGTTACAATATGCCTTTTCTTACACGGTGTATTCTAATTATCTCTCGTGTGATTTCACATTTTTCATTTTTAAGGCGTTATCTTGGCTGTAGATAGGTTGCTAAGTTGAGATACAAAAAAACAGGGGAGTGATATTAAGTCCAACACTGACAAGCACATTAAGTACCACATCGCGTACACACGCACAGCGAACTAGTGTGTAAGCTGTCCGGCATGCAACTTCGTTTATCACGTTACTTAAAAGCGGTGACGGTAACATTTTACTGTTGTCAAGTTTGTAGCAAAATTCACAGTGCAGGCCCCCAACACATGTTAAGAAGATATTTACGCGCAATATTTTAAGATACAGATGTTTGTATGTGCCGCTTTTGGACATGTTGGAATACTGTTTGCGACATTCGTGATGTGTTGACATTCGCACCCTGGACTAGTATGATGCAGCGGTTAACACACTGCTGGACTCACTGTTGGGAGTATCCGGGTTCAATTCCCAGCCCGGCCATTACAATTGCAGTTTTCTATGGGTCTTCTAAATAACTCCAGGCGAATGTATGCTTCTTTTAATGTTCATGAAAAATTTCCGTCAATAATAACCCCTCGCATTGTATGAAATGTTAAGAACGTCTAGAGAGGTGTAGTCAAGAGTTTAATTTTATTTCAAAGCAGACGGGAAACAAGTACTGTCATTTCTGTATTTCGAACACTTTGCAAAGTGACAGTCTCTTTACAGGCACATGCTTTGAAATTAGTAAACTTTACTTTACAGATTTACGAGTGTAAAGACATCGGTTACAGCCGAAGCGTTAGTTTGTAAGTGCTGTAAATGGTTCATATATAAGTAATTTCAAGATCTCTGCTTAGTTATGTCAGTATTTCCTTTTTCCTTTTTGTATACTTCTGCCTCATAACCAAGATTGTTTGATCGCGCAGAAGCGCATCAAACTCGCATTCTGAAGGTAATGTGTTCTGCCACAGAAAACTTAAATACAGAAGTTGAACAGTTGCTTATAACGCAAACTACAGCCTCGTACGCCAGCAAAATGGCGTCACAGGCCAGCCACATGTCGGAATACCCCCTCACCAATCAACTCCTGTTATCCTACTTGCCAATCGACAGCCCAGTCAGTCAGACGCACTGTTTCAGAGACTCGAGCGGCCAATCAGTGATGTGATGTGGGTATGCCCATGTTCCGCCTACCGCACATTCTGTATTTCCATCCTATAATCTACATCACTCGGGTGGGTCGTTTCGCTCAAGTATTTTACCACTCCCATTCCTCATTCCAGAGGTCACAGTAGTCCCCCCCCCCAAATGTGATGCTGGTTTGATTGCGGTGGGCGTTTCCACTGACAGGAGGGTTATCTCAAGGCGTTCCCGTTTCCACCATACTCTCAATCCGTCGCTGCTCCTGCTTAACCTCACTTCACTCCTGAGGACGCTGAAGACCTCTGTGGTGAAGGTGGTCGCCTACCTACCTGGCATTGCAACGTATGTAATGTTTGTTTTTATGAAACTGGAAAACAGGCCTCAATGTGTTAATTACGAAAAGAAAATTTATTGACACTTTCAAGAATCTGTTTTCATAAAGACTGTTGTATCTGAAAACATACTATCCGGACAGGAACAAAACTATTACAACAGCCAGTACTGAAATTTCTTTCAGACATTCCACAAATAAAATGATAAAATACCATAGGTAGGTGCAGCATGAATAAAACACTGCACGCCAGTTCAGAGCCTTGCCCGTAACGGCGATAGCGCATTTGATGCGCGTGGTAGTGTCGTCCTTATCTCTCCCTCGCTTCTGTGCCTTCAAACGCGGAGAGTACCCCCAGGCATGCTGTCTTCTACCAGCACAACTCAGTTATCCGGTTTCCAGACAATCGCTGGTGTAGTATATTTATAGACCTTTCAATTTCTCACTCATTGGATGAACATCATTACCAACTATGACGCATGCAAGATAACACAACTAGATATTTGAACATATGTGAAAATCAACCCTGCCTTGTGCTAAACGATAGAAATTCTCGCGTCAACGAAGTACAGTGTGATGTTAGAAACGTTAACGTGTGGTTATTTCACGATGTGTAAAAATAAAAAAGATACTTGCTGTCTACCAATTAACATATTACAATTTTAGTACGACATTAGTTCTTTCAGTCGCACTACCCAGTGCAGGGAACGTGTTTGATAAGAGGTGGCTTAAGGGTTTCACTGTACACAAAACGAAACTACAGCGTCCTATAAAGTAATATTGGAGAACATTATTTCTGTTGAGACCAGTACTTGGGATTATACGCGACTGTTGCAAACAACATCAAGCAAGGGAGTCGTAGGTAATTTTCCCCGTCTAAGCGCGTGATTTTGCACGGATGCAAACGCAGTTACACGTATAAAACTGATTCGATGCAGTAAGTTGTATGATGAGTTTATCTGGAACTAAAAAAGTTGACGCGCAGAACTAATTTCATCAGGAGCGTTGGATCTACTTATTTTAAGGGAGAAGGGGAAGGCAGGCTTGAACAGAATTTTGCGCCCCTGAATCTATAAAAAGCACGCATGCACCAAATTTATTTTTAAAATCAATTATGTCAGCATTTACACACAGGCATTGCTTCCAATTCGCATATTTCAACACAAAAATACACCAGTGCAAACTTTACTATTAAACATTATTAATGCCCTTCATTTTGAATAAACAAAGCATTGTGTTGGTTTATCATCACCTCAGGATCTACCACAGCCTCCCAAACTCTGGAAATCTCGCCCAAGGAATCTCTGTAAGGAATGGATGGGAAGTGTTAATTCCAAGATCACAATAAGGTGAAAACTTCATTTGACACCAAACGTGTTTCCAGATTTGAACAGTGAGAAGAAAGTTCTTTAAATATACAACGTCACATGTAAAGTTTTTATACATTTAATTGTAGTTCTGACCTAATCGTGTTTCCTCAACATGCCACTAGAGTTACGTTACAATTTACAAAGAATTTAAAAGAGACACGATGCAAAACGACTTCAGTATATAATAAACATTATTAATTCCCGAGGCTATTCACAGCCAGACGTAAATTTCGTTTCTGCGCGACGCGGTCCCCTTAAGATATTACGTAAAGAAATACTGCTTTACTGGTAGGAGAGCTAACACACGGTGCATCTTGTGTGTTTCTTATCCTGTCTCAACTCGCTCCGAAACGAAAATAAAAACAATTTTAGATAACACGAAAAAATTCTACGCCGATATCAAGTGAAACCCGAAATTGAGACAGATGCGAGATATGACGAGGAAGAATCTGCCAGAGTATAAAACTTAATCTAAATTGTTTTATTGTAGCGTGTCCTAGTGGCCATGAATTGAAAAAAGAAGGGGGGGGGAAGGAAATGACTCCTTTCCACCTCAACTCTTCCCGACGTCCCTGAATTTCATTATTTCGCTGCATTCAACGTTTCCATTGAAACGTGCTTCTACGGGGAGGGGTGAATTTTTTTTTCTTCAAGTTATATTTCAGAAGTACTTAACCGAAAATAGAATATCGTGAGACCTGACGCCGTTATATTGTGTTTTTGGGCAACAGTGTTGTAAAATAAAATCGCACCGGCGACCGGTTAGAAAGCTGCTCACGTGCGAATTAGTGATTTTGCACAGCTATTAGTATAGTCGATTCACGGTTAGTTCCAACTTTCCCGAAGCCCTGCCAAAGTTCTACTTCCAGGTTATTCCTCCGCCTCATGCAAACGAAGCTTAACTAATCTGGAAAATTACACCAAAAAGACCACGCACCACATTCCTACGCCACGCAGTTTAATTACATATTTTGCATAATAATTATTTCTTGCTAGCCTTTAATAATATACCTATGTTCTCTGTGACTATATTCCTATGTTCTCTGTGACTATATTCCTATGTTCTCTGTGACTATATTCCTATGTTCTCTGTGACTATATTCCTATGTTCTCTGTGACTATATTCCTATGTTCTCTGTGACTATATTCCTATGTTCTCTGTGACTATATTCCTATGTTCTCTGTGACTATATTCCTATGTTCTCTGTGACTATATTCCTATGTTCTCTGTGACTATATTCCTATGTTCTCTGTGACTATATTCCTATGTTCTCTGTGACTATATTCCTATGTTCTCTGTGACTATATTCCTATGTTCTCTGTGACTATATTCCTATGTTCTCTGTGACTATATTCGTGTTAATTATAAATTGAATATTGTAATACATCGATAAAAATTATAAGCAAAAATTAAATTAAACCAAAAACATGTTAGCAGAAGTATAAAACAACTGTGGCACATGAGAGATTTAGGAAACAACTAGAACACGCAATGCATGTGGTTATTTTTATCAAAAAAGTGATTAGACTATAGCCTACTTTCTGTGTGTCCGTGTATATGTACGTGTGTTGGTGTGTGTGTGCGTGTGTGTTTCCTACTGAAAACTGAAAACATTTGAATTCCACCAAACTCGGTATACACACAGCACTTAGTAAGGACATCCTGCCTTTATAGTTTTCGAACACGCTGGGTCCTTATTTTCAATATGGCCTTTTTAATATTATGGGTTCTAAGTCATATCTCGGGAACAATTTAACCAGTTTTAACAAACATTTGTATGTTGACATTATATTATGAAAGCAATGCATATAGGGGTAAATATTGGTGCAGTTTAACCATTTTGGAAGATAGCGCTACACGGGATTATAAAGCTTTTATGTTATATCTGAAAAACTACTCAACTGATTCTCGCCAAATTTGTCACTTAAATAATACTATGGCAGGCCATGTAAAATATACCATTAAAAATAACAATACACTTATTTTGAAAATGGCAGTTACACAAATATTTTAGGCTTATTTGATATATCTACCTGGAGTTCAGCCAATTTCTACTACATTTTGTATGGTTGAAGTTTCTATAACAAGTATCATATTAGCAAACAAATAGACACTTTCGTCCGTCATTTGTAAGATAATGTCACATTATGAAAATAAGTTATGCCATATCTCGTGAAACATTCCACCGATTCTTACCAAAATAGACAAACAAGTATTGCTCTGGTAAGCCATATAAATTTATATGTTTTAAGTGGACGAGACACTTAATTTAAAAATAGTGACCATATAAACATTTTAGCTTAGTATGCAAAATTTTCGAAACCGCGTAACCAATTTCAATTGAGCTTAGTATGCTGCCAGTATCTATTTCAAACATCATATAAGTCTAGACGGAGCCTCTTTTGTCCGCCAATTTGTAAAATAGCGCTACATGGATAAATAATATTTTTTAATAACATCTCGATAAACATTTGACCGATTCCTATTACTGCGCGAGTGGTGTAAAAAGATATGTTTTAAGCGAATCAGGAACTTATTTTTAAAATGGCGGACGTATGCATATTTTAACTTAGGTTTCTATATCGTCGAATCCACGTGATCAATTCCAACTTAACTTTGTATGCTCGCAGTACATATTTCAACTATACGCTGTTCACGGTAAAGTGAGGACTTTTGAGACCCTAGTTACTTTTAATTTTCAGGCATTTTTTTAATCATTTAATTACCTTTTCAAATAAATATTGCCCCGTAAGTAATAAACAGTACAAAATAAGTAATAAACATATTCCACCACACTTGGAAGTTAACGTCTAAGGCTAAAATAAAATATATTTATTGAATGTTATTCCAAATTAGAGGGCTTTCTAAAGTGCTCATTTTACCGTGAATAGCCTATATCAAATTTGTCTACACAAAGTCTGTTTTGTCCACCATTTTATAAAATAAAGTCATTTGAAAAAAAACTAAAACTTTATGTCATATCTCGGGAAACCATTAATTGATCCCTACCAAATTCGGCGAAGAAGTTGTTACATGGTAGGCCACATTAATGTACATATATTATGTGGGCCTGATACTTATTTTTCCGAATGGCGGCAATATAAAAATTTTAGCTAATGCGCTACTTCGATGAAGGTGTGAAACCAATTATTAACTAACCTTGTACACTGACAGTGTCTACGAAAGCATCATATAAGCTAATGCTTAAACTTATTTCACCGCCATTTTAGAAGATAGCACCACGTAAGAGATTAAGTTTTTTTTTTTTTTTTTTAATGGGAGCGACTGCACAGTGAAGCCAGCGTACACCTTGCCGAAAGTGACCGCGACATGCTGCGGCGACAACACGCAACCGCACAACCGCACAACCGCACTCTGAGAACAATAGCTGCAGTTGAATTGCAGAGTCCCGCAGTGTGGTTGCGGTGCGGCGCGGTACTTTTCAAAATGTTTAGCGTTGGTAAGTTCATTCGGTGTGTAACAATTCATCAAATGCAAAAATAGACGTCCGATAATATTAGGAATTTTTTCTAATAATTCCGTATATTATTTCCAATCTTTTTTTTTTGACGTGACAACGTCTTAAATTAGGTTGCGGCTGGGAGTCACTTATGAAAAAGTGTAACGCTCGGTAACGTTACGATGAGTCACCGAACGAGAGAGAGGCCCGCCGAATGCCTTGCGTCTCTCTCCCACTCAACTATGATCGGTCTGCCGCGCGCGNTTAATAAGAGCAGAATCATCAAGTGCCCAGGATTATTGTTGTTTTGATATCATTATTGTGCTACGTCAATAGGAGAAGTTTCGACACTCGATGTACACTCTCGGGAAGCTCAGTTCAGCGAGAGAGAGAGAGAGAGAGAGAGAGAGAGAGAGAGAGAGAGCGTGCGTGCAGTTTGACCGAGAATGTGCAGGTATATATCGGGATCAGGAGACGAGGCGAAATCGAAGCGCTGTCGCCGCAGCGGCGAAACTGCAACGCGTGGTCCCAGATTAACGTGGAGTGGAATATTTCACGATACCACGGGCCTAATCGTGGACTGCATGCGCGCGGCGGCAAAATGTGCCTGACCGCCGTGGGACGAGCAAAACGGGAAGGTGTTAACTTGAAAATGCGAACCAATGTAGGTGCTTGGATTTAAAAACGTCAACTATAACAGTATTGTTACGTACAATTTTGTAGTGGGCCCACATCGAATTTATTGTGTTTTGTATTTGTTACACTCTTAACGTGGTGTTGAGAGCACGGCACTGTGCGTTCGTGGCAGTACTTTGATAACACGTCAGATTTAGTTCTTTGTGATACTTCCTGAAAGCAATTGTGTAAATTATTTTATGGTTGCGGTCATGCAGTGATTATTAAAAATCAAATGGAAAATATACAGAACACTTTCTATCTAAATAGAACATTAAAGGAGATATCATCTCTTCAAAAACGAGATTTGAATCTGTATTTTTGGCAAAATATTGAGTAGGAAGTAGAAATAAATTACAACTCTCCGAACATTGCTTTATGTTTTCGAGATCTTCAACCTAACAACAGATTCTCACTAATACCTCTTACCGTAATGTGAATAACAGGGGGAAAGGAACGCGCACACTCTTATTGTAGACAACTCTTATTTACCGCCAGGTATTATGGTTTATTGAACAGTATGACCCAAATAACAAAACTTGCCGTTTTCGCAACGGCCCACGATTCCCCGTGTTCGTGTAAAACGCACGCAAAACTATCGACGGCAGCGATAGAGTTCCAGGTGCGTAGGAAATACGAGTACTTCCTGCAGGAAATCACGCACGGATTGTTGCCAGAAACAAATAGGTAGCTTCAGTACTGTAAGTTTAATTATGTATGGCACATGTTGTTTACAATAAACGTTAATAATGTCTTCCGCCATCGTCTGTGATGTCGGCCCATTGGCATACCAAGGCCGCATGTAGGTAGTATTGCCTACGTGCTAGGCACTGTATAGCTGCAGCTTTGTATGCGTTTTCCACGAAAACGGTGGGTCCTGGGCAGTTGCAACAAGAGGAGCGAGCACTTTTGTTATACACGTCATACTGCTTAATAAACCAGCATCAAACGTTCATAATTCTTCACAGAAAAAGTTGTCTGGACTAAGAGGCTGGGTTATAATTTATTCACACAGCTATTATTTACAGCATTAATCAATCTATCTCCACTATTACTCTTTTTATTTCTCAATGAGCGCAGTAATTAATGTCTATCTTAACGCTAATTTAAGTACTTCTCTATGCCCCTGTTTTGTTACAGTCAATTAACTCACACTCATCTTTAACACATGATCATTCTGTCTGTTTGGCCTCATTTAAAATGTCTTTCACTAACGCATCCAGTTCAATAGTCCAGCCTCCCAGTCGCCCTATTCGATGCGCTGATGCTCGCAGTCACAGATACTTTCCTCCCGTAGATCATTTCTCTCGCCACTCGTTTCTCTTCTCGCCCGTCGTCCATCGCTAAAACTCCAGACACTCATCAACTCATCGACTCCCGACTCGGAGGTCCGTCGCAGTTTTATACTCGCTGGCCTTGACCTGGAAAATTCTACGCACCCCGAGTCATGCTGAGAGAAACTAGAGCAATAAACCACTAGAAAATGCTTTAGATAAACGTGGAAATTCAATCAGCTGAAAGTCAGGAGCGCGCGCAGTAAAAGGATTATTGTAGCAGTTTATTTTTTAAACAAAAAAAAAAGGGTGTATTAATGAGAGTTTGTCCTTAGACTTAAGATCCTGATAATATAAAACAATGTTTGTAGAACTGTAATTTAATTTCTTTTCCTTTACGATATTTTGTGGAAATGCAGTTTAAAATCTAAATTTTCAAGGGCCCGTATTCCCTTTAATATTCAGTTTAGTTAGGAATAGTCCTATATATTTCCCACTTGACTTTACTTAAGTAATCACTTCACGAAGTTTGTCGGTCGAATTCCGCCCCATTCTATACAAGAGCCACCCAAATCATTTCACTCACTTTTGCTGCGTGTCCCGTTGCGGGACAAGTACGTCCATATTCCCCTCACGCATCAGGACGTTATTCCCGTCACGATCTAGCGAAAAGGCCGGCAACTTCGAGTAACGGGTAATTTTGAAGGCGGTGAGAATATGAAAAAAAAAGGAAGTGTGTAGGGTTTGCGAGTGCGGAGGTGAAAGTCCCCCCTGCACATCTTTTTTTTGGCTGCGCACGCAGTGGTGAAGTTTGGGCAGGTGGACGTGTTTATGAGACGAGAGCGAAGTTGAAGAGGGAGGGGGGATGCGAAACACTCGAAGCGCACCAAGTCTTGAGACTCCCGGCCGAAGGGAGACGTGAAGTGTTAAATGATTCTCTTTGAGAACAAAGAAGCATCGTCGAGAGACATCTTGTCGGAGGAGGCTTCTCAAGGAGTCTTTCACAGGGGCGTCAGATAGAGGAGTAAGGAGACACTTGCGCCCACCCCTCCAGTTTACCTTGAGGAGGACGCCAAAGACTTCACGAGGTGCCGCCGCAAGAAATCAATGTCGGTTAAGATGAATAATGGAGATCAATAAAAATGTTAGGAAACCCACATACCTGAAGCCGTTTTCCGAGTTTGAGACTGCAAAACTCGGGAGCGGTAAGGGCGACGCTGCCTAGCACATCCAGTGCGCCATCGCTGCTATGCGAAAGGTTCTGAAATGGCGTGCAGTGTTCTCCTAGCGCTGCGTGTATAGTCTGTTAGCGGTTTCTTCAAACTTTTTTAATCAATCCTTTGAAAAATCGCCCCATGCAGTATGTGTTTGTTTTTTCGTAAATATGTTATGCATCATAAGCGTTTTATATTTGTGTTACCATAAAAGCAAAGCATTTTATGTCAATTAAACTTTAAATTATATTTCTTTATAAATTTCAATATTTACTGTATAACACATATTAATAAAAGCAGGGAGAAAATAGGTGTTGTAGGTAATAATTATTACGAAATAGTTGTTATGAAAAATATTATTACAATGAGTGCGCACGAATGCGGTGCGTATTCCCTTTGGTGTAATTTTATAGACTTAATTAAGCTTTGTTTGCACGAGGCTGAGAAATATCCTGAAAGTAGAACTTTAGCAGAGCTCCAGAAAAGTTGGAAGTAACCGTGAATGGACAATACCAGTGGGACTTTCAGCGGTAACACTGTCATTTTATTAGTGTAAATCCTGTGGCGAGGTTCTATGCAGGTCCCTTAAAGTTTTTTTGTACACATTCTTCGCTCTTTAACAACTTTAAGGGTGCTACCTACTAGACCTGCAGCCACGGAGTTTAAATGGGGAATCAATGTTTTAAAAAAAAATTTCCTTTGTGCATAAACTTAAATATCACCATTTTAAACCAAAGTTGTTCCACGCCACCTTTCTTAAAGATTTTTAAGTTTATTATTTTTTAAAAATTTAATATTAAAATTGACATTTTAGAAAAAAAATAAGGAATGGATAAATTTTTTATTTATTAACGTAACAGTGTTGCACATAGGATATTTTTTGTTTGAGACAGTAATGTTTAAAATTGATGAAATGATAGGAAGTTTATTTAACATTTATTCCCAATTTAAACTCCGTGGCTGCAGGTCTAGCAGGCAGAGCCCTTATCTCAGGAAGGTTCCAACGCCCCTGGTCTTTCACCCTGCCTCCCTTCGTGGGAGGGCGAAGGAGGACAGGATTATTTCACGGCAGGCATCGATTCCGCCGCACTTCGGGCCGTCTGAAGAAAATAGTGGCTGTGCGGTGGAAGGCGTACGTCTTCCGGGCGCCGCCGATAAATCCCTCGTAATCGATCCTCGTTAAAGCGAAACAAATGTGCGCCGGAAGCGTAGTTCAGGGAGGTTAACTCCGGCAACGAAAACGATTTATAATGACACATTTTTGTGGAACTCCTCTCAGACCTGCATTTCAAGATAGAGTAAGAAAACATCATTGAAGCCAAATAGTATTGTTACGCGCTGTAGCTCGCACCAGCAGCGAGCTCCCGTTATGCGTGGTCTGCCTCTGTAGGGGGTGACCCACCTCGACCCTCTCCCCAAGGCAGACCCACTCGCTGCCTCGTCGCCGCACCCCTCGGGACAGCCAGGGAATAATTGCCACCGGCGAGACCTGGCTGGCGTCACAGACCCTCCGCCCCTCCCTACCGGAGAAGCTGACAAGTTTAGATGATGCGCAAGAATATTCTGGGAATTATGACCCTTGACGCGACGCGGTATCTAGATAAATTTCTGGGCGATGTCCCTATGACCCTATAAATACGATCCACAGTTGGACTGTAGGCAGTCTGGCGGAGGCCATCTGGCTGAGTGCGGGAGTCAAGTAAAGTGCGGCGAGGGACGGACGACGACGGGAGATTGCGAAGTGACGTCGGACGAGGTGTTCGTGGTGTGAATGTACGAGATGGCGTGAAACCCGACGAGTGAAGGCTACTGTGCGTGAGGGCGCTCGGCGAACTCTAGAACATTGCGGACTGGTGGGACCTGGACTTAACTGAGGTGGGACTGAATAACATGTGATACGGGCTTTATTTTAAATACTGTAACTGTCAAATATGGCCATATATGTTATAAGATAATTGAATTGGTTTTGATACACTGTCTATTAGGGCTGATTTTATATTTTTTCATAATGTTAATTTCTTTGAGGTAAATAAGTTGTATTGATTGAAGTCATTAGATGTAAACAGTAAGTTATATTGATTTATTGTGAGAAAGAATTTTGTTTGTAGCATAGTTGTAAATAAAATTGGGAAATTATAATTAACTCTTTTATTTAATTAAGACATCCATAGTTAACGAACTTGTTTTAGCCCACTGACTTCAAGAGAGAAATTGTAAGTGTGTATTAAAAAGTTGACGTATGTTACGAAGTAGTAGGGTGTTGAATTTTCTTCATTTTTTCTGTGATCGGAAAGCGTTTTCAATCCCCGGCGGGGTCGATCTCGGATTTTCACATATGAGAATCGTGGCGGACGATGCCACTGGTCGGTAGGTTTTCTCAGGGATCTCCAGTTTCCCCGCTCTTTCATTCCGGTGCTGCACTGTACTCACCTCGCTTTACAATCATCGGCTCTGAAAGACCTCGATTTTAAGAGCAGCCCAAATCTCTTCACTCATTTTCACACACACACACACACACACACACACACACACAATTTAAGCGGTACAAATAATAATTGTTTTCGCTTCGCACAAAGGGAAAATTTTGGCAAAGCCAAAGTTCTCGTTCGTGTAAATAACATAAAAAATAAATAAAAAAATTTATTACAGATATTTAGTCAAAAAGATCTTGCTGACCCAATATACGGGTTATGCCAACTATAACATATTTCGTGGAATGAACTAAAATACATTTTATTGCAGATTCGGAATTTTTAGCTTACAAAACATTTTGTAAGAGCAGCAAAATAAATTCTGTTGGCTCAAATTAATCGTTACCTCACAGTTCGAACGCGCTCCTACGTAAAATGCGACAACTAGAATATGTCTGTAATAAACTACGTGACCGTAAAATAGCAGCAAATTTCCAAGTTATGAAAATGTTTCTGATTTGTTATTTTCTGGCAATTCTCTGCAGACTACGATTGGTTTATAAAATTAAATTCTGGTATTTTAATAACCAAGTAAATAAATAATTTCCGATAGAAGAAGGATTTACTTTTATTTTATGGTAAATAAAATGTACACATAAAATAAATTTTCTTATTTTCAGCGTAGTACTAATAGAGCTTAATATTTTCAACATCACTACTCATTACGAGGAAAAATCCTCTTAATCAGAACTCTGAGGTAAAAAATGCGTGTAATGACGTTTTTATTACAGGGATCGATATTCATGACATTTCTCAAAAAGTTTGCATATAAGAACTACATCCATCATTGCTTCTTGTGTATTACTTGAAATTAAACTGTTTATTTGTTAATACATTCGAGGTAAATTTTTCACTTAGAGCTAGGTTTCCAAAATTTGGCTGTAACTTTGTTAAAAAAAAGTAGTAGGTTTTATCACATGTAGTGTGGTAAAACACTGGGAGAATTTATAAAATGAATAGTTTACAGATGTTTAAAAATAAAACCACAAACATTTAATGTGTGTCACATTAAATCGTATATGATTTCTAGTAGGCTACATAAACTTTCTTTGAATATTTTTTAAATATAATTTAGAAATAAAAATTTAAAATTTAATACTGGAAATATTACGAAAACTGAAATAATATAATAAATAATAACACGATTTTACACATTTTATAAATACAGATAATGGTATTTTCCCTGAAGTGATACTTACTTAAAGAATGACAATATATTTTGTTCATGAGTGTACGTTTTCAGCATTGCACACATAGTTGACTGCTTTTGAAAACAGTAATATAAACGTGAACTATCATCAATCACGACGTGTTGTCCAGCTCACTATCTGAATTTTAAAGAGGTGCGGTAGTATATCAGCACGAGTTTTTTTTATTTCCAGCAGACGTGCAAACAGACAGGCGTGTGCGACATTGCAGTCGCCATGACGGTAAACTAGCAAGCAATATATATGTAGATCAGAGCGTACCCACACAAAACTGGGGCGGCTCATAATTGGGACCCAGCCCTGAGAAAATTCGTGTGCCCTTCTGAATACTCGAACTACTTTTAATAACGTAACCCTCGTCCACCAGCAGTGTGTAAAATGAGGAACCCTTTCGAAGAAAGCACCGCCATTGCATGTTTGGGTCTCCGTTGCAGTGCGTCAGAAGTTTGGCAGTGATTGCGTCGGGGTTCAGATGAGTTTGCCAGTACTAGGTGCTGCTTTAGTAACCGTCAAATACAAGTTGTGATGTCATAAATAAAGCTTTAGGAGGTCCGCCCACCTGGAGCAACTCCCCCGCGTTTGAGACGTGGCGGCGTGGCGTGGGAGCGACTCGGGCGACACATCCACGTGAACCAAGAGCGCCATGCGAGGCTCTGAACTGGCGCGTGGTTTTCTCGTAGTGCTGCGCCTTCCTGCGGCACTCTCAGCGGTGACCCTATCGCTTTAATGTAGTCCGTTCGCGGTTACTTCCAACTCTTCTGAGGCCTTGCTGAAGTTCTGCTTTCAAGATATTCCTTGCAGACAAAGCTTAGTCAAGTCTGGGGAATTACGCCGGAGGGACAGCGCATCGCATTCGCGCGCACGCATTTTAATAATACTTTTCACGAGGACTATTCTTATTAGGACTTACCAACACACCTGTTTTTGTCCTGTTTTCTTCATATTATTAAAAATTGATATATTATGATTTATAAATAAAGTATTATTAAAAGTTTAAATTAACAAAAAAAATATTTTTATGATATCGGATGAATAAAACACGTGTGATACATGGTATATTTAAGAAACTATAAAAAAAAACATACATGGGGCCATTTTCAAAACTTTGATTTAAAAAGTTTGAAGAAACCACGAATAGACCATATTGGGAAGTTTGTAGCAAGGGTATTTTTGTGTGTATCCAACGCGTAGTTGAGATACAGCGTTTTGAAGAAGCAGTTTTTAGATATGTCGGAGTTCTCTGAAACAGTGTTTCTAATGTGCGCGACGTCTTGATATTACTCAACAGGCCTGATCTGAAGTGTTCGTTCTTTTCGTACATCACCTCATTGGACGCGCATTTACGACTAGTTTCGTGGGGAAACCTGTATTCCAAACTCTCTGCAGCGCATTTCAAGCGACATATGACTCCAGTAGACCGGTGGATCAGACAGCACTCTCCAAGAGCCAAAGGCCGGACAAGCATCTACATCCCTCCAGCATTAATTATGGAAGCCATCTTGCCAAAATAGCCATGGTCTGTTAGTTTCCAAGGGATGAGGAAGTTAAGTGACAATATGTAGACATACTATCTAGGCATAGTGTTTTAAGGAGGTGGCTTCTAAATTCAATCCCTAATTTCGTATTACTTTTAGCCTAGGCTAACCTTGTGTCCATTTCTGCGAATTTCTGCGAGTCCCTTACTGTGCAATTTCAGCCTCCAAGAAAGAAATACACATTTTATAATACAGAAAAAATGTGGAGCTAAAGAATTTTTAACAAAGAAAAGTTTTTCAATCTAAATAATCCAGTTCTTTTAGTAAGCCCAAAGGAATAGTTATTTTTAATGACAATTTATTTCTTAAAATATCAGTTAATGGTATATGGTCTTTGTGCTTTGTAGTTCAATAAGATGTGCATAACCCATTGTAACTGAAATTATCTCGTATTAATTTTTTTTCACACATTTTAGAACACACTTTATTTGCAAACATTCCCATTCAAAATTATTTTTTAAATTAGTTTTGGGCGAAGAATAAAGATACATTATTTTCTGGGCAAAATGTAATTTAATATGAATTAAAAAATATTGATATTTAAAAACCTTATCGGTGTCCATTTATTATAGGCGAGATATGGTAAAAAAAAATTTGTAGCTACCAAATTCTTGTACATTTAGTAAAAGTCGTTATTTTTATTACAATAACGAAAAGGTCGTTATAATTTAATCGACTCATGTTGTGTTTGTATCATATGTCGTTTTCGTTAACACGCATAATTTTATTTAAAAACAGATTTGTTTCTATAAAATATAGGAGTTAATTTTTCAGTTTTTTAAAATATTTTATGTAGTAAACATTAACTCAATTTAAGTTTTTTAATTTTAGTGACGAGCGTGATTTACTGTTTCTGTACTTATACGTACTCTATTCTGTGAACAATTTTGCACATTCACACCGCATTTAAGTGAAAAATATTCGTTTAATTAAAGTGGAACATTGCAGTGTACACAAACTTTTTCAATACTTTTTTAATTTCGGCGACCGCTGCCGTACATAGCAATAGTAGCTAGAGCAGAATCACACGACAAGCTACTGACAAATATAAACCCGACTTCCCACAGCTACCTCGCCCAAAAAAAAAATACCCAAAAGGAGTATTCGGAACTCATTTAAGATGTATAAGAGGGAAAGAACACACTCTCTTATTTTTCAACACACTGACATTTTAATGTTCCTTTTTGGCTCTCCTAAAAAATTGAAACAACAAATTCATTTCAACAAATACTTTTAGGCGACGCTGGTAGAACGAGGTCGCTAGGGATTTTTTTTGAACTACGAACTTAACGTTTCGAATACCGGATATCACATGGAAAATTGTTCCGTTCCTAGATGTAATAATACGATAATTTATTATGTTTGCTGTCACCCTATTACCTTCTAGGCATAACTATAAGACGGTAAAAATACAATTATTTGAAGAAAATTAGGGTATCATAGGATATCTACGAAAAAAAAAGCCAATAAATAGGCGTATATCCTACTTTACGTTTAGTTAAACAAATTCTTTTTACAGGTTTCTTGCACAGCCGCAANAATACAATTATTTGAAGAAAATTAGGGTATCATAGGATATCTACGAAAAAAAATAGCCAATAAATAGGCGTATATCCTACTTTACGTTTAGTTAAACAAATTCTTTTTACAGGTTTCTTGCACAGCCGCAATTTTGTTATCATCTACTTTGGTCTGATGTGGGTATGATATAAATTTCGATCCTTGAGCATGCGCGTGGAGCCACGGTGGTGTAATTTTTTCAATACTTGCTTCCCATGAAGGCGAACCGGGTTCGATTCCCGGATTTTCACGTGTGGGAATTGTGCCGGGACGATGCCGCTGGTCGGCGGGTTTTCTCGAGAATCTCCCGTTCTCCTCGCCATCGCATTCCGGCGCTGCTCCATACTTGGCTTCACCCTCATCGGCTCTCAAGACCTCGATGTTAAGAGCCACCCAAATCTCTCCACTCACTTGCTATGCGCGTGTTGGTTATCGAGTGTAACTGAAGAACATTGAAATGCACGGAGAGATACGTCTTAAATGGTGGCCATTCTCGCAGGCTTCTCCGTAGTGAACACTGGTGCAGTTTTGCCCCTCTTCCTCCTCGTTTCCAACTGCCTTCCACTCTCCCCCGACGGACCAGGCCTCCGCAACCCTCAACGCACGAGTGCGGAGAGACACAACGAGCGGCTTTCAAGCGCTGCGAAGATAACTGCCAGCCGCCATTTACAAGGAGCGGAGACTCGTTTACGACACCCACCTGCCCGCCTGAAGCTACTGCGAGAGGCTCGGAAGGAACATAGTGGGTGCTAGGCACGATACTGGTGCAAACACCAAACGTCTCATCACCTTTACGGACACGCCACTGAACAAGGGCCTGCTCGTACAGTCGTGTGATGCGCAACAAGAAACTCCATCTTGGATTTACGTGTTATTCGTACATAACTTAATTCCCAGATGCAAAACGCGGGTAATATCTTAACAGTTGTTTCGAAATCTAACTTATTTTTCTCCTGTTACTCGTTTCACACCAATACATGCAATCGAATATTCCCTCATTATTCAATAATTTTGTCCCACGTGGAATAATACGGATATAACTGAAACCGGACAAACTTATAGAATTTAGCTGATTATTACTCTCTGCTTTGATTTGTAATATCTGGTCATAAAATTTGATTACGAAGATTAAAAAAAAAAAAATTGTTAGATGGGATTTCTCTACCTTAGGGGCTGGAGGATTTTTTTGTGTGGGAGCACTATATAAGGGTCTACGAAAGTACGTGCATCGACTGTCTGGTGGTCTTTACGCAAAAGGTTCTGAAAGGATATGCAGTCTTTCTCCTGTCGACTCGCCTCATAGGACTTTCATTTGTGACCCTTAGAGACGAAAGTAGACAACGGAAACTAGTATTCGGACCTGGAAAATTTATTAAAGGCTATCCACTCAAAAATTATTATTGAACAGTGTTTTAATGATGAGTGCGCAACTACTGAACCTATGCGCTTTCTTAGGTAACCTGGACAGACGGCGAGTTTAAAGCTGTGGCCATACATTTAAATAATACGACAGTAATGATACATACGTGCCATCTATACAACTTTTAAACGTGTGATGTCTTCCTGGCAGGTATGCGGGATAGTCCATACCCTTACCTTTAAGGACTTCTGTATAAAAGCATACAACACAAGCTCAGTGGTTCTGAACGCGACACGAACATTAGTGCCTACAGTTTCCGTCGTTCTATCCGCGAGATTTCAGGCGAGTTCCAGACATCCTGCACAACAGTGGTTGATGTAATGATGACATGCGTTGCAGAACGCTATCGCTGCTGACGACATTGACAGACTAAAACCATCGGAGTCTCCGACGTGTATTTCATTAAGTGAGTGAGTGAAGAGATTTGGGCGGCTCTTAACATCAAGGTCTTGAGAGCCGATGAGGGTGAAGTGAGGCGAGTATGGAGAGATGGCAGTGGAGAGATTTGGGCGACTTTTAATATCGAATTCTTGAGAGCCGACGAGGGTGAAGTAATGCGAGTATGGAGCAGCGCTGGAATGAAAGGACGGGTGAAACGGTAGATCCCCGAGAAAACCCGTCCGGCACGATTCCCAGTAACGAAAATCCGGGAACGACCCCACCGGGAATCTAACCCGGTTCGCCTAGGTGGGAGGAGAGTAGTCTAACCACTACACCATCCCGGCTCCGTGTATTTCATTATGAACTGTTGCCAAAGACTTTCGATGATTGTGCATCAGGAAGCCCTGTAAGAGACCATTCCAACCGAAATAAATGGTTGCAATTGAATTCACTAGACGAGTGTCAACTTACAAGCCTAAGATCACTGTATGGAATAACGCCATCATTTACAGAGGTGTGAACACGTCAATTCTGCTACTTGCTGAGTTATAGAAGAGCAGCTTGTGGAGTGTGAAACCAGGCTGTGTGTCATGGCTATCTGATTGACGAGTGTGTATGTTGCAAATGCTTGGCGAGCATTACATACAAGCCTGTATCGTTCTGTGTAGTTCGGAGTAGAAATCGTGAGCTTTTCGTTCATAGTCTTGGTAGTTGTTACACTGATTTTATTGCATGGATCTATGCAATCCTTAACCTGTGATGCAACTGTTAACGATTCAGGGTTACCCACAATGTGGAGAAAATTGGAATTTACCAGTTTCATTTACAGTATGAAAATACATCCATCCCAAACCAACGGCTTTTATTATGAGTCTAACATGCACATAAACTATTAGGTTATTTAGGGATTGGATAAGTAAAAGGATAAGCTAAGAAGAAAATGTTTATAGAAAAGAGTTAATAAGGTATTTACTTTTCATCTCCAGCAGTTATAAATCGTTACATAGAATTTAAGGCATGAGGCTAACTGAAGAAAAGGAAGATAAGGGAGGTTCGTTAGGTTAGATAGAGAGAGAGAGAGCATGATAAAGAAGGAGCTCACCCGAGTGTCGCACCCTGGACTCGTTGCCCCGATGTTGGACGACGCCGCTCCAGGACCCGCAGCTGTCCAGCCTGATGACACTCGCCGACTGTGTCGCTCACAGCCCTTGTAGCCCCGTCCACTCTTCGCGCCCCTCCACGTGTGTGTATTGATATCATGCATTGTGATTGGCTCTTGTTGTGCGCCGGGATGCGGAGTCTGCTCCTAGCTTGTTCTAATTACCCTGGACTGCCCTTAGGTTAGCTGGACCTACATTTTCTGTCTCTCTTTGCGCAATTCCCACGACGGTTGCTGAAGTTGTTATGCTTTACAAACTAGTCCGTGGCCTCCTTCCCGGCTGTTGTTTAGACAGGTGGCGCACAACGGGGACTTGCGTAACACTATGCACGAGCGGTTTAAAGACATGGGGGG
>NQII01000873.1:556308-577006 GCA_002778355.1 Clitarchus hookeri
GGGGGGGGGGGTATGAACTGGAATATCTGCTACAAAAGCCTGAACTCCATCCTACTGAACACATTTATGAAGAACTGGATCGACTATTGAAAGCCAGGAAAAAACTCCCTACAAAATACCATATATTTTTACATCACTTTGAAGGAAAAAGAAGGGCCAAATTACTGAAGACGTCTTCCGCAAAGACAAGGAATATATTCTTGTAAGATGCAAACTGCGATGTCGTTTAAATGTGCATCTATTTCACGTTTACAACGTACTAGAAACTCTTTGGTACATTATTAAGTTTGTCTTGCATAAAGATTGTATTTCAGGAATTTCCAGACTTAAAAATATTTACGAAGAAATCAGTTGTATGAATCTTGGAAAATAATGTAACTGAAGCTTGAAGTATAGTATGAAGTACCAATCACCAAACTCTTGAAATTCAAAAATTTTAGTAAATATTTGCATACATTTATTTATAATATATTCTCACATTGTTGATAAATAAAGCCTTATAAAATGTGATTTAATTTATACGAATTTTCCATGTTTCCTTTTTATTATTGGAGTAAGTACCAACAACAACAAACCATTTTAGAGCTGCAACAGGATTTATATAAAAAAATGTGTATTGAAGGAATTTTGCACGCCTGAGGCCTAAAAGAGTGGGAACGCTAGGGGCGAACGAGACAAGCACATCAACTCTCTCATTGCCTCTACGCGCACAGCACTGAACTGGCATATATGAGACTTTCAGCGGAGACCCTACCATTTTATGAAGTAATAATAAAAATGAAGTTTTGATGCACGTCCCTATTAATTTTTTAATGCTTTGTACCGAAATGTTCATAGCTAAAAATGAACATGAAATCACCCGTTTGAGCCATTTTCTGTATCACAAAAACATACTTTAGAGAGAATGGAGGAACTGAAAACGTATACAGACGCGTAACGTTTCTTAAATGTTATTCGTAAGCAGATCTCATTCAGACACGTTGGACGGTTTTTTTAATAAAAAGTTTTCTGCTGGATTTATGCACACCGTTCGGCGGCCTACCCAGGCGGCCGCCTAAAGATATTGTCTCCCCAACAAGTTCATATTCCTGAAAATTAAATATTAATTATGTGTTTTTTTAGCAATCATAACATTTTTTAAATTCATTTTTTATTTAAAAAAATGCCTAGAAACAATAAAGAGTTTTGAACAAAATCGTTATGTCTCTGTCAATCGTTTAGTAGCTAGGCGGATTCCGGAACACAGTGTCTAGGGAAAGTAATGCCATNTAGCAATCATAACATTTTTTAAATTCATTTTTTATTTAAAAAAATGCCTAGAAACAATAAAGAGTTTTGAATAAAATCGTTATGTCTCTGTCAATCGTTTAGTAGCTAGGCGGATTCCGGAACACAGTGTCTAGGGAAAGTAATGCCATATGTTCAACTTACACGCACAAAAAGGGGGAAATTACATCTCCAAGATTATGAAGGACTTTGAACCACTCTGAGATCCGACAGGGCGTTGGAAAACAGACATGCCGCCATTCTGTCAGCTTCCGCTCAGGGAAAGTAATTTGATTTTGGGTCGCCTTGACCACATTTGACACATTTGTCGGAGCACCCAAATCGTATTCTTTGCACGCGAAAGATCTGCTTAGTTTATTCTTTCTGCTTGTCGTTGAAAAGTTGTCCTCGACATTGTATTAATAACTGACACGTCACTCTCCGCTGACTCTTCGTAATATGTTCCCATGCCCGTCAGGTGTCAGATGTCATCCCAACATGACGGTGCTCGTGTCATTCGCACGACGCATGCGCCAACATCTCACCGCCATATTCGGCGATCGCTGGAGTGAATAAGTGAAGATATACCTTGTTTTTTTATCTAGAAATGTGTCTTAAAGTATTTTAATGAACAACAATCAAGTAATTAGATCCCACTTGGTTATTAAATTTTTTAACTTTATTATATTAAGTTGTATGTTACGACCGCCTGTGCCAGTGATAAGATAAAGAAATGAATTTCTGGCACTATCGTGGATACTACTTTAAACTTAGATGCAAGTAATTAAAGCGGATTAAAGAGCGACCGTTGTAGTGTAGTAGTAGAAGTAGTAGTAGAAGGTGGAGTTCGATTATGTAGAGTAGAGGAGGAATAGGAGGATTAGATGGTGTATATTCGCGCTGACGGACAGTTGTATAGAGTGCAAGAAGCTTTGTGCTCTGGCTGAATCCTTCAATTTCATGCAAATTTAAAAAAATGATCCGAGTATTTGTAGTGCTCTTTTTGGCCATTATTCACCGCAATCGCCGTGACAAGGCACTGGGATCGTCCGTGCAACCAGTATGCCAACAGAGAATTAGTATTTTTATTTTTTCTTTGAATCAAGCACAGAACACACGTTCAGTTGCGAGAACAATGTTGAGCCATTTTTTAAAATAAAGATATGTGTACTTGTGTCAGTAACTGATAAAACTATTAATTCAAGCTTCTGCGGAAATTAAAGAACAATATTTTAACATCAATAACCGTAACACTAACAAATTCAAAATTAGCAGTAATTCAGTTTCGGTAATACAGTAGGCTTATAACTAAAGAAAATTAGAGTAAAACAATAATTTCGTCATATTTTCAAGACAGAAGTCAACACCGTATCTTGTAATCGTACATGTCCTCGAATCGCGAATATAGATTAATTGTACGTCCAGGGAAATCTAACATTGCTGGGAGATCCTACATAACTCCGTCTTTGCGCTGTGCTATGCGATGTAGATCTGTAACAGTCGAACTTATTTACATACGACGAAAGCCCACAGGTTGAACTACAGACACGTGGGTTGCTCCTGCCTCTGACGGAAACTACGCAAGAAAGGTCTAGAAGCAAGATTTTTTTTTCTGCAATTTAACTATTTCTTTACTACACTTATTATGATAAAAGCAAAACTTAACGTCATTAGATTTTTNACTACAGAACTCCGTCTTTGCGCTGTGCTATGCGATGTAGATCTGTAACAGTCGAACTTATTTACATACGACGAAAGCCCACAGGTTGAACTACAGACACGTGGGTTGCTCCTGCCTCTGACGGAAACTACGCAAGAAAGGTCTAGAAGCAAGATTTTTTTTTTCTGCAATTTAACTATTTCTTTACTACACTTATTATGATAAAAGCAAAACTTAACGTCATTAGATTTTTTTGTTTTACCTTTTCTGACAAAGATTTGCATTCCCAGAACATTTACTCGCTGGGATACGCCTAAACGAGCAAACAACGATTTCACAGAAAGTGTTTTATTACATAATCCTCACAAGATCACTGGGGGACTGAAATTCATTATCGCATGTGACGCATCGGATAAACCTCAGGTGTGTCAGGTTAATCTAAAATGCATTTATTTGTACTGTGGGAAACGTCATCATCTTGAGTATCACAATTTTTTTCTCCATATCGTGTTAAGTTTTCTCCCTCTCTCTCTCTCTCTCTCTTCCATTCACCATTCACGCTCATACAACTGCACTGGTTGTAGATCCAAAGACGTGGAAAGCGGATGGTTGAGATACAACAGTGCAGCTTTTGTTACGCGGACTACATTACGTTATCACTCGTGGATAATCACGCAGTAAATAGAGAATAAAAATTTTGTTGAACAGCGTAATGACAACATTGAACTTGGTAGGTGAGAGCCTCATTGCAATTTTTAATTTGCATGTGCTGGGAGAGGACTGACGATTTAGTCGGTGATCAGAGACAATAAACTGTTCACACTAAAGACAGTATTTTTGAGAATCAACCCTTAAAAAAATCGCAGCCAATAACTACACGACAAATGGAGCAACCGATGGCGTTGCAGACCTTCACGCACTGGTCGTGTGATACAATGTCAACTTGGCATATGAGTGGCAGCATTTGATTTGCTGGAACTACCTACTAACTGTAAGTGTGATCCTTGACATTTCTAGCCAAAGATCCTTTCTCTGTGGAGCCGACGTACACAGAGAAAAAATTATAGTGGCGAAAATATTATTTCGTTATAAAGTAGTTCAAAGAACTTAAGGAGAACCTTGCCCCGCCATATTGTATTGTTGGCTTTTCTAGCTTGTTTATTCTTTCCGAAAGTACTCCTATACAAAACTACAGTCTATTGCGGTTTCTTCACATATTTTGAATCAAACCTTTGGAAAATCACCCTCTGTATGACGTGTTCGGATGTTACCTAAATATCTTTCGTATTACAAGCGTTTTTTACATATGCTTTCATAAAAGTACATTAATTTTAGTTAAATTGAACTTTAAATTTTTATATTTATCTATAAATAATAATATTTAATTTATAATTAATATGAATAAAACAGGCAGGGAATATCTGTGTTGTAACGTCTAGTAAGAAACAGTTCTTAAGCAAAATAATATTACATTGAGTGCGCACGAATCCGGCGCGTTGTCGCTTTGGTGTAATTTCCTATACTTGGTTATGTTTACGTGAGGCGGAGGAACATCCTGGAAGTAGAACTTTAGCAGGGCTTCATAAAAGTGATAAATAACCTCGAATGGACTATAGAGAACTGCGAACTCATAATTACGTCACAATTTTATACTGCCAAAATTTGGCAAAACCGATATTGTGACGTAAATGCGAGTTCGTAGTTGAGCAGTTACGTCTGCGGTGTTTTAGGAGGTCAATAACTAGTTAAGTATAGGGTTATTTTCAAAAAATTCATTTTTTTTTTAAACATTAACAAGCTAGAAAAACCAACAATCCTATATGGCAGTGAAATTTCCCCTTAATCCGCATGGATACAGTTGCGCCTATGATATAAAATTAATTTCGTAGGTGGTTAGCTGAATGCTAACTTTTACTTCACAATTACTTCTTTAACTGGATTTCAGAAGTTTTCAGTTACCCTGAGCCACCACATGAAAAAATTGAAGGCCCGAGTGTGCAAGGGATTCAAAAGGGGGAAATATAAGCTGGCACCAGATGAATTCGAAAAATTCGCGGAACTCTACCTAAGCACCGTCCTGGATGAAAATCATCAGATCCGAACTGGAATCTGATATATCGCATTTGCATTTAATAATAAAGAACTAAGGAAACGCTGCAACAGACCTAGATAAACGTTTTGCAAATCGTCGGAAACGAAAACCAGCACAAGCTATAACGTATCAGTTAAAATATTTCCCTTAATGGGTGAAATTAACTTTATATTTGACCTTTNCCCTTTTATCTTTGTTTAAAAAAAAAGAGATTACCAGAAATCCATGTTAATTTTGAATGACCTCGTTGAATATGCAGATGTCGCTTACGGGTGGGTGTGACCAACATTTGCGAACATATTACTCTCAATTCCTGCCGTTCCCGTAACGAGCACTCTTGAGACCGAGACTGATCTGCCGCGGGTTAAAAGTTAAAAGGCTCGTGGTCAAGTCACGGGGAAGTGGGTAGCCAAGGACGAGAAAAGTTTTCTGCGAGACTAGATAAATCTCGCGCCCCCCACTACAGTACGAAGAATATACCAAGAGGAGGAAAAACGTCGAATAAATTACCTGGCAAGTCCACTTTGCGAGTTCAGTAAGGAAGAAAAATTGGGACGGGAGAATAAAAATCCTTGCTCGTTATTTTCGCGAGGGTCATAAAGCTACCATAATCCTTCACAGGAAGGGTAATAAGGTGGCTTCCTCACCGCACATAACACCAACCTCTACTTCAAGTAGTCGTTGCGTTTGCTTTGAGTGAAACTATAATTAAAGTAAAAAANACCGCACATAACACCAACCTCTACTTCAAGTAGTCGTTGCGTTTGCTTTGAGTGAAACTATAATTAAAGTAAAAAAATGGTTGCCTGTAAAGTCGGTTTTACGGGCGAAGATTTTACGTGACAACGTAGTGCTGCGCGCGNCCGCACATAACACCAACCTCTACTTCAAGTAGTCGTTGCGTTTGCTTTGAGTGAAACTATAATTAAAGTAAAAAATAATATTCATAGTACATCCGTGCGATGTAAAAATTAAACACGGGGAAAATGTTTAAAATTTACCAAACCAACNAAAATAATATTCATAGTACATCCGTGCGATGTAAAAATTAAACACGGGGAAAATGTTTAAAATTTACCAAACCAACTATTTATAGATACAAAATAGTTTTATGGTGACATATAAATTGCCTGTTAATGAATACAAAATATCACTCTTCTTGCAATCACTGAACGTTTTACCACTATAAAAAATTATGTGTACATAGAAAAAGTTCAGAGTTTTTTTCGCAAAATATTTTGTAGATACTACAATTCAATTTTTGGTTAGTCACATAACGTTCTCATAGGCTTTTTTGCTTTTCACATATTAAATGACTCAATAAATCAATACTGAATAACAGTAAAGTAAGTAATATATTTTCACACTCTGTGATGCTCATAAATATTTTTCTTACTGCAGCAAAAACTTTTTTTGGTGATGTAATTAATAATGTGCTAGTGAACACTGTTATAATGCTATCTAATTCTTCACTTTATTTAATAAAGACGAGGAGGTGCCAATTAACAAAAGATCTTACGGACTTTTTTGCGAAGAATGATACATATATTATTAAATAAAATATTTAGACACAGCAAAATAAATGCTTTCAAACAGGGATGGTTTGTATTCATTAAGCAATTATTAGCTGAGTATTTGACGTCTACCTCGGCGTCCGCTGCGTAAATTCCACGCGTGTATTGAAAGCGACAGAAACAAAGCGTTTGTATGTTGCAAGGAGGATAATAATTGGTAGGACAATTTTACAGTTGACAGTTTGAATATAACTTGCACATGTGGAATGCGGGAGGCCTGTATCGATCACAGGCACACGCAAATAAAGAAATNGACAGTTTGAATATAACTTGCACATGTGGAATGCGGGAGGCCTGTATCGATCACAGGCACACGCAAATAAAGAAAGTGTATTCAATTTTTCTTTTATTAATACCATGGAGGAAAAAACGTACTTTTACTATTTTCTGAGCACCCCCAACTACTTTGCAAAGTCCTGAATAAAAAATAAATAATGAAAATTGAATTACAATATACAAGTTCAACATCATTTACTACAAATACTACCTGCACGCTATAGCTAACTAACTGGCTAGTAGGTGAGTGCTTTTTCGAAAGCACCACTGAAAAATAAAACCCCCGCTTAAAGCCGAAGGATAATGGCTCCTAACTGAACACTCTACCCGACTGTACAGCATGCAGGACTCATTAAAATGTAGTTCACACAGATAACTAAAATTGTCAGAATAATACGATTTATTTTGCAGAATATTGTAGGAGCAACGACGGAATGCAGGGGCGGGTGGAACGGGAGATCCCAGAGGAAACGGGAGATGCCAGAGATCCCAGAGCGGCATCGTCCGGCACAATTCTCCCGTGTGAAAATCTGGGAGCAACCCCGCAGGGAATCGAACCCGGTTAGCCTTGGAAAGAGTCGAGCGTTCTAGCCGCTGGACTACTGCGGCCCCGAATTATCGTGTGCAATAGAACCGTAACATACTGTATAATGGGACGGTGGTCTGCGACACACACAAAGGAAAGCTTAAGTGACACACGTGAAATAAAAATGAACGTAAGGTATATATGTACTGATGTGGCAGTTTTGCACAAGGTAAAAGATAACTCTCCGAATAAAAAAAATATGTGTAACCGAAAAATTATAATATTTCACCTCTACAAGTTTTGTTTTAGTGGTATTAATTACGCACAATCGACGAGCTATAACAGTTTTATATCAAGTAAAAACTATATCATTGACAAATACTTCACATTAATTTAAACCAACGATGACTATTTAAAGATCGAAAATCTAATGCAGTGGCGGCATTATCATCTTCTGTGCTGGATAAACTGTAGCGCAGGGTAGTCGAAACCCATGACAAAATGTTTTACTACCCGTATTTGCCAATCATGGAAAATAATTAATTGGCTTGCAAGGTCGTCTTAAAGGTTAATGGTAAAACGTTATCTACAAACCTTGGTGAAATTACATGAGCATAGTATTCTTGAAATCAACCATNGACAGTTTGAATATAACTTGCACATGTGGAATGCGGGAGGCCTGTATCGATCACAGGCACACGCAAATAAAGAAATTGTATTCAATTTTTCTTTTATTAATACCATGGAGGAAAAAACGTACTTTTACTATTTTCTGAGCACCCCCAACTACTTTGCAAAGTCCTGAATAAAAAATAAATAGTGAAAATTGAATTACAATATACAAGTTCAACATAATTTACTACAAATACTACCTGCATGCTATAGCTTACTAACTGGCTAGTAGGTGAGTGCTTTTTCTAATGCACCACTGAAAAATAAAACCCCCGCTTAAAGCCGAAGGAGAATGGCTCCTAACTGAACACTCTACCCGACTGTACAACATTCAGGACTCATTAAAATGTAGTTCACACAGATAACTAAAATTGTCAGAATAATACGATTTATTTTGCAGAATATTGTATGGAGCAACGATGGAATGCAGGGGCGGGTGGAACAGGAGATCCCAGAGGAAACGGGAGATGCCAGATATCCCAGAGCGGCATCGTCCGGCACAATTCTCCCGTGTGAAAATCTGGGAGCAACCCCGCAGGGAATCGAACCCGGTTAGCCGTGGAAAGAGTTGAGCGTTCTAGCCGCTGGACTACTGCGGCCCCGAATTATCGTGTGCAATAGAACCGTAACATACTGTATAATGGGACGGTGGTCTGCGACACACACAAAGGAAAGCTTAAGTGACACACGTGAAATAAAAATGAACGTAAGGTATATATGTACTGATGTGGCAGTTTTGCACAAGGTAAAAGATAACTCTCCGAATAAAAAAAATATGTGTAACCGAAAAATTATAATATTTCACCTCTACAAGTTTTGTTTTAGTGGTATTAATTACGCACAATCGACGAGCTATAACAGTTTTATATCAAGTAAAAACTATATCATTGACAAATACTTCACATTAATTTAAACCAACGATGACTATTTAAAGATCGAAAATCTAATGCAGTGGCGGCATTAGCATCTTCTGTGCTGGATGAACTGTAGCGCAGGGTAGTCGAAACCCATGACAAAATGTTTTACTACCCGTATTTGCCAATCATGGAAAATAATTAATTGGCTTGCAAGGTCGTGTTAAAGGTTAATGGTAAAACGTTATCTACAAACCTTGGTGAAATTACATGAGCATAGTATTCTTGAAATCAACCATNTTAAAGGTTAATGGTAAAACGTTATCTACAAACCTTGGTGAAATTACATGAGCATAGTATTCTTGAAATCAACCATTCGCGAATTTCGGAAAACGTTTTTAAAATCACCGGAATTTTACATGAATATTATATTTTTCTTTGATTAATTTTCTGGATTAGCAATTGTAATTTTATTATTTTCTTTATGTGGGTGTTACGCGCATGCATATTTTCAGTTTCCTCATTATATATATATATTTTAAATATTGTTGTAGATTGACTGACTGCTGCAAGAACAATCGTGCTAGAACTACAGCGGCAAAAATGCTTCTTGCATCACACAATGCTACAATAAACAAGGAGAGGTTCGTATTTTATTTTTAACTGGTTGACCTTGGATGGTGCGCCGCCGGCCTGGGGTGTGGGAGGTCCAGGGTTAGAATCCTAGGCAAGGTATGAGTGTTAGTTTAAGTTAGTTTATATGCCGCCCCCTGATAAGCCTTCTGGCATAGCACCGGGGGACGTTATTAAGCCCTTTCCAATCCAACGTTTTACGGAGAGCAATTGCTNGATAAGCCTTCTGGCATAGCACCGGGGGACGTTATTAAGCCCTTTCCAATCCAACGTTTTACGGAGAGCAATTGCTCTTTAGTTGTTCCTGCACAAGTTTCCTTATAGTAATTTTTTATTTCATCAAAAATTCCCGTTGTTTTTTCTATTTGCCTTACTAGTATAAATAAAAATACTGCTATGTTCCACTCCATGTAATAATAATGAAATGAGTATGTTGTTCCCAATACTCAGTCAACTTAACGTTAAATCTACTACAGTACTAAAGACATCCGTGGTGGAAGAAACCACGCGAAGGAATTTCACTGTTCGATGGAATAACTTCGTTTTCTGGCATTGAAGGTACCGCAGAATGTGAATACTTCCAAAACACTCCCAAGATGTGTCACGTATCACACATTTTATCAGTCAACCATTTTGATAAAAACAAGTTAACAGCAAATTATATATTATTATAATTTTTAGGTTTTAATAACAACAGATATCGAGGTCGCATCTCCCGAAAGCCTAGATTTAGTTTAATCGAGAAACAAAACAAATATTAAAATTGGATAATTTTTATGTGTTGCTAGTTCCTTTCCTCAGGAACATTTTCTTGGTCGGCTTAAAGACTGAACACATTGTCGAGGTGACAGCTGAGCCAGGGAATGACTGTAGGGGATACAACGTTAATTCACGGAAATTTTTAATTTTGTGCGTAGAAGTCGACGACTATTCCGGGGTTCCTCCTGTAAGACTACTAGCTACCAGGGGTTTATGATCTCGGATCTGATGAAGCTTTGTTCACATAATGCACATCGCATATTTTAGGCGAAGCACAAAGAGCCAAAATAAGGAAAACTACACCTCGTGATATAAAACGTCCAAGAATATCTTCTCGCACTTTTTTTTAGCCCACTTAGGCATCTGTCTCACAGTCTGCGACCTTTGCAATTGTGCGCGTGTGTCTCTCTTGATGATTGTCATGTCAGCAAGGTTGTCGTTTATGCCTTATTCAGTTTCCCCTCCAATGCGTAATACGAGCAAGAAAGTTTTATACACTGGAGAGCCAAAAAAACTGGTATAGGCGTGCGTAGGCAAATAACAGAAGTATGGAACTAATCAGAGTAACGCGATGTGGTCTGCAGCGCCTATATCAACAAGCATCTGGCAAAGTTGTTAGATCAGGTACTGCTGCTACAATGGCAGGTTATCAAGATTTAAGTGAGTTTGAACGTGGTGTTATAATCGGCGCACGATAGATGGGACATAACATCTCCGAGGTAGCGATACAATTTGGATTTTCGCGTACGTTCATTTCACGAGTGTGTCGTGAATATCGGGAATCCGGTAAAACAAAAATCTTTGACATCGGTGCGGCCGGACAAAGATCGTGAACGAACGGGACAAACGACGACTGACGAGAATAATTAAACGTGACAGACGTGCAACCTTTTCCAAATTGGCGCATATTTCAATGCTGGGGCATCAACAAGTGCCAGCGTGCGAACTATTCAACTGACCATCATTGATATGGGCTTTCGGAGCCGAAGGCCCACTCGTGTACCATTGTTGACTGCACGACACAAAGCTTTACGCCTCGCCTGGGCCCACCAACACCGCCATTGGACTGTTGATGACTGGAAACAACGTTGCCTGGTCTGACATGTCTCGTTTCCAATTGTATCGGGCGGATAGAAGTGTACGGGTATGGAGACATTCTCATGAATCCATGGACCTTACATGTTAACAGGGGACTGTTCAAGCTGGCGGAGGCTCTGGTATGGGGCGTGTGCAGTTGGCGTGAAATGGGACCCCTGATACGTCTAGATACGACTCTGACAGGTGACAGATACGTAAGCATCCTGTCCGATCACCTGCACCCATTCATGTCCTTTGTGCATTCCGACGGACCTGGACAATTTCAGCAGGACAATGCGACACCTCACACGTCGAGAGTTGCTACCGAGTAGCTCCAGCAACATTCTTCTGACTTTAGACACTTCCATTGGCCACCTAAATCACCAGACATGAATATTATTGAGCATTTCTGGGATGCCTTGCAACGTGATATTCAGAAGAGATCTCCACCGCCTCACATTCCTATGGATTTGTGAATTGCCCTGTAGGATTCATGGTGTGAAATGCCTCCTGCATACCTTCAGACATTAGTCGAGTCCATGCCACGTCGTCTTGCAGCACTTCTGTGTGCTCGGACGGCCCTACACGATATTAGGCAGTTGTACCAGTTTTTTTTTTTTTGGCTCTTCAGTGTAAATAAGAAATCTTGTCAAGGAATTTCCTAAGAAAAGGTATACATTTGTACACTAAATTAGATTCAAGGATATTACATAAACTTCAACTGAATCGTCTACGTCCTCCTTTTATTTCTCTGCGCCGCCATTCATAGTAGCTGTTGTCCTTGCTTATGACGCACATCATAGAGCTAGCAAGATCCGCAGACCTGCAAGAACACCGAGACCTCACAGTCAGATTCAGTGCATATTCAGGAGCTTAACTTGGGTAGGTAGTAACTGCATCGTCACAAGAACCAAAGTTTCANCAGTCAGATTCAGTGCATATTCAGGAGCTTAACTTGGGTAGGTAGTAACTGCATCGTCACAAGAACCAAAGTTTCACCACATTTCTTCCATCTACAGGCATGAATTGAGTTGAGAGATTTGGGCGGCTTTTAACAACGAGGTCTTGATAGCCGTTAAGGGTGAAATGAGGCGATAATGGAGCAGCGCCGGACTGCAAGGGCGGGGGAAACGGGATATCCCCGAAAAAACCCGCCGACGAGTGGTATAATCCGGCACGATTCCCATATTGAAAAATCCAGGAGTGACCCGACCAGGAGTTGAAACCATTTCACCTTGGTGGGAGGCGAGCAGTCTAACCGTTCAGCCACCATTGCCCTTACAGGCATGAGGATAGAGCGGATTTCCCATCTGCTCCTGTATCTGAAAGAAAAGGAATTTCATGTGATTTGTGACTGGTCAAATTGTGCATTTATTATCGAATTGAAAACATGCCTTTCTGCAAGTTTGTCATCATAGAACATTGTTCTTATGCAATGCCCGTGGGTGAAAATGTCGCCAGACTGAAAGATGCAGAGACTGCTTGCCTGCCTCAGAGTTCGTCTACGAGGAAAAATGTCTCACTGTATTAGTGTTTCATTAAGAAATTCTCTCCATGAGCAATCACATCTTATTTCTCTGCGGACGGGTTGTTTAAAACAGCATACAATTCTTGAATTTTGAGATTTTCCAGGAGATTGAAGGCTATCTTCTTGCCCTTACTGAAGACATTCAATGTAGTCTTAAAGCTTGTTATGGCATGAACAAACAACAGGCAGTCTTTTCTAGGTCCCAACGTTTCCTGAATTTGTTATTATGTAAAGTTTGATCTTGGGACCAAGACTGAAAACCTGAATGTTGCTGCCCCTTTTTGATTGGTCACCATTATATGAAGATCAGTGTTCGTCGCCACTACTGACGTTCGCAGTCCTGCATTGGCCTTCTCCAGAGCTGTTTTGATTATCAGTGTGTCCACATTTGCCTCTGCCTGCCTCACTTACGATCCCTCAGCATCGAAATAGTAAGCCAAGATAGTGATCAGCCTATATTTTTTTCTGTCCATTAGACAGGAAATCAGCGTGTGCAATACAGACAGTGGTTTTGCTGTAAAAATCATATCTGCAGATAATTTGCGCGAGACTCGACAGCTGTGCTCTTCAGTTTTGGTAGACAAGGCACTGCCATATCAATCGAACACTACCAATAGAGCTTGTGTACTTAGAGTAGTTCTGCACGATGTATTGCTCGTGTGATTCAAGTACTGCTCCAAACGTCTCTCGTCAGGATATACCAAGACTCAAATAAGACAGCCACTATCAATGACTATGAGAACTGTATTATTAGTACATTATAGGAGTATGTCATCTACAGAAAAATAATTGAAAATATCCAAAAAGAAAGATTTGGCTGTCTCCCTTAAGGATACATAATAAAATAATGCAGGTGGGTTTTGGTGACAATTCATACTTCAATTATTGCGTAAGGTCAACTGAATTATTTTAAATAACCCACACAATTCATATAAAAAATAGTGGATTGTTGACTGGCATGAATTTATATCGATTATTACCTTTGAATTTTCCGTTGCCAATAGGAACACTTGGTTTATCTTGATGGCTTCATTTCAAAGAAAATGCAACCAGTGATTACCTTTATTACATCATCGCCAATTTTGTATTCATTGTGATGGTTTATTTTTACATCACAAACAATTCCCGACGATAGAGACTGGAGACAAGTGCATCCATCACAGGGAAAGCGAGCTGATAGTCAGGCTTGAAATGGANAATCAGCGTGTGCAATACAGACAGTGGTTTTGCTGTAAAAATCATATCTGCAGATAATTTGCGCGAGACTCGACAGCTGTGCTCTTCAGTTTTGGTAGACAAGGCACTGCCATATCAATCGAACACTACCAATAGAGCTTGTGTACTTAGAGTAGTTCTGCACGATGTATTGCTCGTGTGAATCAAGTACTGCTCCAAACGTCTCTCGTCAGGATATACCAAGACTCAAATAAGACAGCCACTATCAATGACTATGATAACTGTATTATTAGTACATTATAGGAGTATGTCATCTACAGAAAAATAATTGAAAATATCCAAAAAGAAATATTTGGCTGTCTCCCTTAAGGATACATAATAAAATAATGCAGGTGGGTTTTGGTGACAATTCATACTTCAATTATTGCGTAAGGTCAACTGAATTATTTTAAATAACCCACACAATTCATATAAAAAATAGTGGATTGTTGACTGGCATGAATTTATATCGATTATTACCTTTGAATTTTCCGTTGCCAATAGGAACACTTGGTTTATCTTGATGGCTTCATTTCAAAGAAAATGCAACCAGTGATTACCTTTATTACATCATCGCCAATTTTGTATTCATTGTGATGGTTTATTTTTACATCACAAAAAATTCCCGACGATAGAGACTGGAGACAAGTGCATCCATCACAGGGAAAGCGAGCTGATAGTCAGGCTTGAAATGGANAATTCCCGACGATAGAGACTGGAGACAAGTGCATCCATCACAGGGAAAGCGAGCTGATAGTCAGGCTTGAAATGGAACCAAATGCTTCCCATCCACAGACATCCACGAGTCTCTGAATCAATATGTCTCTCTGTCGACGTCCTGCTAAAATCATTCAGGCTTTATATGGCACCACAAAGCTTCAGGAATCCAGGAAAAGAATGCATAAAATTTGCTAGCTCTCTGTTAGACACGCCACGACCATTTATGAGACCACTCTGAAATTCAAGAGGCGCGTCAGGGACTGTTCGATAGCCGTATCTTAACGAAATGCAGATTTACATTTTTTTCCCCTATGGTGTCGGTAAAATTTAATTAAAAATAACTGGAGTAATATGAACAAGATCCAACAAGAACTATACACTTGGATCAACATGAAATACGAAATAAACATCACTCTCAGTGTTTAATGAATCGTATAATAATTTATTATTTGTGTAAAATTATTTAACACTGACGATCAAGACGGAACCACTTAATTTTAGGCTTTTACAGGTATGANTTTATTATTTGTGTAAAATTATTTAACACTGACGATCAAGACGGAACCACTTAATTTTAGGCTTTTACAGGTATGGCAATGAGACATGTAATTTACCGATATTTTAAGGCCTTGGCTGGCTGACAGTAAGATTTCTAGATCTTAATAAATATNCAATGAGACATGTAATTTACCGATATTTTAAGGCCTTGGCTGGCTGACAGTAAGATTTCTAGATCTTAATAAATATTTCTGTAATACTACTTTTTTGTTCGTAGCTGGTATATTTTCAAACTATGTACTGATATAATTCCGTCTTTAAAAAGAATCCCTAATACTTTGTTTAGGATACTGAATTTTTGTTAGCAATAATATTTTTAGATGTGCCTGTAATAGCCTAGTTAGATTGTTCGATAAAAATATATATTATTAAACAATTTTTATGATATAATGCTTAATGGCATTTTACATGATGTTGAAACTAGTTATTTTGCCTAAAGCACCGAACAAATGTTTAAGAATATTATTTCAGCAAAATATTAAAAGTTAATCAATGTAGTTGAGATTCTGGGAAGTACCAGCATGGGGGAATGAGTTAGTCTCACTTGAAATAATGTAATTATACTAAAATATAATTTATATTTTTTTCCTGTATATATTAAAACTAGTTTAACTGAGTTGTCACTCCGTATATTCAGCTACGGCATCACCGCAGGAGAAGCAAAATTTGTGTGTTGTGATACGCTAAACTAATGTTTATATTTAGTTTTAAAATAAGTTAAATAAAAAAAACTAAAAAATATAAATTGTTTAAAGAGTATTACTGACGCCACGGCGGAAGATAAAGAAAATAATTATTTTAACGCAAAGGGAAATTCCGAAGGCCTACAGTTTCAGAGAACTCCAAGTGCATAGGATGGATACTATGTAGAAGAGCTTTCAGTCCAGTCGACAGCGAGGTGATTACAGATAGTGAAGGTTGCTCAGAGCAGCAGGAATGGGGGTAGAACAAGCCATGGCCTGTATTACGGAAACATCCCAGCATTCCCCTGGAGTGATTTCGTGGAACCATGGGAAACCGAAATCAGGGTGGCCGGACCGGGATTAACACCCAGCTCCTCCCGAATGCGAGTACAAAGTTTAACCACTACGCCACCTCGCTCGGTAAATATCGTCGGACATAGATTAGCTCCGAACATGCCAATTGACGTCTACAGAGTTTTGAAGACCAACATAGAATGACTGAGAATTGGTAACGCAAAATAATGGTTTCTGCCAGAATTGTGGATAAATATTTTGCCAGACCGATACATACATTTTGCATAATATCCCGAGCCGCAATTATATACAAAAAATTACAGCGTAAGACACATTTCGGCAGAAATACATAATTATGGTAAAATATTTGCTCAGATCGTTCCTAAAACCATTACATAATACTGCTATTTATTTATATTTCTATACCTTTGTCAATTAAAACGAAATTTAGGGTTAACTTTTATAGTGATAATTTATACCCCACACACTTTTCAAGTCATTTTCGGCAGGGTTTCCATTAAACTAACCAATTCCACAGCACGGGGCTTGCTCACGATCCGCAATGCTTGACCGCAAGAGAGTTTGCATGCCTACAGCACGTGGAACTTCATTAGCTATTAATTAAGACACATAATTTGGCCAGTTCTGCACGGACAAGCGTGGAGAGGAGAGATTTGGGCGGCTCTTAACATCGAGATGTTGAGAGCCGATGAGAGTGAAGTGAGGTGAGTACGCGGAACAGCGTAGGAATGCAAGGGCGGGGAAACGGGAGATCTCCGAGAAAACCGGCCCAGCACGATTACCACGTGTGAAACTCCGGGAGTGACCCCGCCGGGAATCGAGAGGGGTTCGCCTAGGTGGGAGGCGAGTAGTCTAACCTGTATGGACAGGGCCTTCCTCAGGGCTGTGCGGCAGGTTCGGCAGCACAGGGCCTCGCGCCCGGCAGGGGAAAAAATTATTTGATAAAAATATTAAATGTCAGCATTCGTCTGGTTGCGAGTTACATATTTCACGATAAAATGTATATATTTAAACACGTTTATTTATAAAATGTAAAATTTTTTATCAATAAAGTACTAGGCGCGAGTTGCAGGCGCTCGAGAACACAGCATATTATTTTTGGAAAGACGAATAACCTCTTTTTGGAAGGGAAGGGCCTCGATAACGTACGTTTTTGCCCGTAGCCTTGCTTTGCCTAGGGACGGCACTGTGTATGGAAGTTAAATTTCTAACTGTCTAGTTAGAAGCACAGTGTCGCCGTTGAACAACTTGTTGACTGCCGCCCAGTGCTATCTGCACCATTGCTCAGGACGGTATTGCGCCATCGCCTCGGTAGTTCCGGAGGAAAACGGTGCACCTGAAAACTGCAACGTGTGGTGGCCTGTTAAATTGTGGGTGTGTGTGTGCGCGCGCGAGTGCCAGATGTTATAGGCAGCATACTGCACGCGTTATTTCCAGTGCTCACGTTGTTTATTTCTGCACATAATTGCAACACAAATATGGCGATACGCATTCACAACGTCACTGCTGGTAGAACAATGTGGTTTGGTAAAATGACACAGTGCCTCAAACTGTACAGTTTCAAATGTTCACTTCCATAGAAATCTGGCCGAACAACACCATTTTAAATAATGTGCCACGTTCTGTATACGAGATAAATTACGGAGACTACTTTTTTTTAAACTCCAATGATATGAAAAAAAAAAAAGCATGACTTGATAATTTAATGCACGTTAACGTACATATCTCAGTTACTTTTCTACGTAATCACCATNAAAAAAAAAAGCATGACTTGATAATTTAATGCACGTTAACGTACATATCTCAGTTACTTTTCTACGTAATCACCATATCGATAGAGGCGCTCAACATCCCACGGCAGAAGTTTTGCTATGCCCTCGTCAAAGAAGGCATTGGCCTGGTCTCTCATCCAGCTGCTCATCTTCAGTAGATACCTCGGGAATCGTGAATGTACGCTCAGCATGAACTGCTCAGCTCACTTGTTCAGCGACCAGCGACGTCTTTCGTCGGTACGGACTTCTTCCCTTGAACGTCCTTATCACGGAAGTCGGCTGGTACTTTGAAATTTCTGCACCATTCTCGCACACACACCTTGCTCGTGGACTTGTTACCGCCTGCGGGACTCAGCCGGCGATGAATCTTGGCCGTGTGCCCTTCGACGAGACGAAACCGAAATACGGTGCGCTCTTGAAACTTGGCGGCAACTTCAGTTTTGTTAAGCATGCTTACGCTCTTGCTACTCAACGATGACTGACTGGAAGACCATTTCAATGCAGGTGTGTAATATGGTACAGTATTATTAAATTTTCTGTATATATTCTCGCTGATATTGTACGTGGTTCTCATAATATGGTGAAAACAGATTTTGCATATTTAACTATTTATGAGATAAGAGAATAAACATTAGCTGTAAGTTGGAATTTTTTTTCCTACTTCATGTAATTTAGCTCATATTTTGAATATACTTATATATATTTTTTAATTTGTAAACGATACTTGCACATAATTTTTTGAATATAGATTTAATTACAACTATTTTACTTATTTATGTATTAAAGAACTGGCATTCGTTGAAATATATTTTAGTAAGCGAAATTGATTGTATTTTATCAACATAAATTAAAAATCCACTGTTATGATATGGACCATCTTTCAGATTTATAATTTTTTGACGACGTAATAATATATACTATATGAAAACATTAATAAAATATTTTAATTTTATTAAATCCTATTTAAGAAGTTTTTCTTAGTAATTATTTTTAAAGTGCGTGAATTACAATAATGCCCTGTCGTTTATTGATTTACTTATTTTCTTATCAATGAGAAAAAAGTTACGTTTTATGAAGTCCTCGTTATGTTCCCAGCACTCACAAAAATTGTACTATAAATTTGATACTCATTTATGTTTAAAATATTCTCCATGGAAACACAAAGAATATCTGAAATACAGTGCGTTACAAACTAAGGGAGAATTAGCGCGCATCACTCACGAAAACTTCTCAGCAGAAACGATCGAATTTCTCAGGGTAGGCGCTGCGTATTTGTAATTGCATGGTTTGTGGGGTTTCGCTGCATCCTGGTGGTGATGCGGCTATAAACAGGCTAAGCTCTTGCAAGATATAAAACAAATGAAACAAACGATAAAAGAGTCAAATTATCAGCAATTTCAGGTAATCATGATTAATTGGCTAGTTAAAAAATGCCACTAACGGAAAAGAAACTGTGCAGAATTTTTTCATCGATATAAGCAAGTGTGTTCCGTTTTTAGGGAAAGTCGAACCACTCTTAGATTTGGGATATAAGAAACACTATTTTCACGAGCGGTGAGTTTAGAGAACTATGGTCCATGCACATCCTTCTGCAACTTTTCTGAAGCCCTGTTTAAGTCCTACTTCCAGGATATTCCTCCACCTCCTGCAAACAAAACTGAACTAAGTATAGGAAACTACACCACAGGGACTACCCACAGCACTCCTGCGCACTCGATGTAATAATATTTGNAACTGAACTAAGTATAGGAAACTACACCACAGGGACTACCCACAGCACTCCTGCGCACTCGATGTAATAATATTTTGCATTAGAACTGTTTCTTACTAGGCATTATCGACACACCTATTCTCTCCCTGTTTTATTAAACAAAAAATAAGNTTTGCATTAGAACTGTTTCTTACTAGGCATTATCGACACACCTATTCTCTCCCTGTTTTATTAAACAAAAAATAAGGTACTTTATGTTAACCCAAGTATAAAACGCTTAATAAATTATATATTTAAGAAACAACGAAACACGTAGTACATGGGGTATTTTTTCAAAGGTAAGTTTGGAAACGTGAGAAGAAACCGGTGTTATACTTTACACGACGGAAGATGGGGCCGTTGATTATCGGGCGCTACCGTGCAGCTCCGGGACTCGCAAACAAATTACGAACATCTTCACACGAATCCCGCTTCGCCTAGGAAATCCTAGAACGATATCGCGGAAAAAGGAAGCAAACAAATTTTCTTCGCGCGATATTGTTTCGTCGGTGCGCATCGACCGTGGGCGCGATGGAATGTCGTCATCTCGATCGGAATTTCCTTTTCAGGCTGCTGCTCGCTACTGCCGCGCAGGTTGGCAACGTGGGCAGAAAATGCGCTCCTCGCGTCATATTTATGGGGTGAGATGGCACGAGCTGCGAAGGAGTCTTAGGTAAGGAGGCAGGGAGGCTTTTCCCATCGCAAATTCCCTTGCCGGCAACGCTCACCAACACACTGCTGAGTCAAGCAGGAGACGGTTATGGAGAC
>NQII01000873.1:577023-640721 GCA_002778355.1 Clitarchus hookeri
GGAACCCCTCCAGTAATCAGCGACGGAAGACGCTGCGAGGACGCCAAGGACGGGCGAGATAATTTTCTGCCACGGAAGCAATATCGGAGGGGCATTCCAGGCCCTCTCTCCCGATCTGCCACTTTTCATTGCCCTCTGGGAAAATCCCTCTAAAGGTCCCGCGGGAGGGGGAAAAAAAATGGAAGCGTCGTTAAAACTTCCACGTGACAACTCAACTGTTGCCTGCGCTAAGGGATCTCGACTCTACACTAGTGCATAGCGAAAAATTTGTTTCCACTCGTTAATAATATTATTCATATTTTACAGAATACAAACACTAAAAAAAAAAAAAACTTCTGGTGAACTTCCTAAACGGAATTGGAAGTTTCTAACCTACATGTACGTATTGAAATCTTAACAACCAACTGCCCACAAATATGAAATGTTTAGCGTCGCTACTATACGAAGTTAGGAAGCTTCCTACACATTTGACTGTTCCCTAAGCAAATAGAGGAACGCTAGCATGAATGTATGGGAAATAACTTTACCATTCGCGTTTCCTCACTCTACGTACACATTCATATAGTATATTTGCGAATAATTTCTTATAGTGTACGGTATCACTTCCAGCAAACATAAAAAAATATATTCTTAAGTTTTGTCTAACTCACATGAAATATTTTTTTTTTTTTTTTTTGGAACACAATTTAAACTAACAATCTTGAAGAAATTAACTAATTTACATAGAAAAAATGTTATGTGCTTCCTCACTCCTTCCACGTAGTCATTGAAAAACTGCGTAGTTTTAAAACAGTTTAGTATTTAATTAATTAAGAATAAATATATACCAAATAATTTAATAGTTTAAATTATTAATATAAATTATTTTTTTGTGTGTTTTTGGTTTGCGGTTGTCTTTGCATCTCAAAAAGTAAATAAATACACCTAATTCTTTTCGCTGTTCCAGAATAACACCGTAAAAATAATACAGAAGAAAGTTAACTTATTCAACATAGTTTAAACCAAAGTTGAACTCCAGCCATCAAAACTGAACGATGTAGTAACAGGTTTGGCACGGTGGGTCGCTGACTCATCTACTGTTTAACATGATACACAAATAAACAATAAAAAAACAATAACAGGATATCAAAGATAACAGACTAATGGAAAATCCAAAATTAAGGGAAATCATTAGGGATGCTGTAACAATAAGGTACAATAGGAAAAACAACTATACATGATAATTTCCTCAGAGAAAAATGACGTGTTTATAATATTAGCAATTCAACAATTCATGGAAAAATATACTAGAACATAAGATTCCAAGTCATTGTGATCTATCAAAATAAGCGTGTGAACAAATAAAACCTAATTGCGTAACAGGATGTCGAAATGGCACATTGTGAAACCACACATATATTCCATTCATGGTTACTTCCAAATTTTCCAAAGCTCTGTCAAAGTTCTACTTCCAGGCTATTCCTCCGCCTCGTGCAAACAAATCAGAACAAAGTCTAGAAAATTACACTGAAGGTTGTTCACGGTAAAGTGAGAACTTTTGAAATCAACCTTTGAAAAATGGCACTCTCTCTACCTGCGTATAATTTAACGGGCGCGTTGACTGACATGCGTCCAGTAAAGTTGGCAACGACGAAGGGAAAGTAGTTCCACGTCTTTACGTAAAATTAAAAGAGTTAAGTAAACGTTTGTGAATACGAACATTTTTTCTTTCACTTTCGGTTTTTAATGCATATAAATGTAAGAAGAAGAACATTAGGAAAATACTTGTTTTTCTAATTACAGATTTGCTCTTGGCCGACGCACGAATAAAGTGATCAGGCCCAAGGCAATGTTATTTTTTACATACGGCGAAAGAAAACGCAATCTGCTTACAAAGCAGGGCTATTAAAAGAGCTCAGTTTACCGTGAACAGCCCATAAAGGGATAAAACACCGTATTCCTGCGCTCCCGGTTTAATAATATTTTACATGAGAAATATTTATTTCTAGGCTTTACTAATACACCTATTTTCTGTCTCCTTTTACTAACATTAATTATAAATGTAATTAAACTATCTGGAGATAAAAAAGCAGTACAAGTACAATTTAACAAAAAAATCTATACTTTTGTGCTAACAGGAGTAGGGTCTATACAACGCTGGTAATAGCTTGTATGACAAACTGTATTTAGAAAACAGCTAAACACGTCATACGTGTAATGATTCTTCAAAGGGTTGTTTAAAAAAGTGTGAAGATACATGCGAAGGAGCCGAAGTCAAAATATACAAAGCAGTTATCAGGCCAATAGAGTCACAAACAGTATAAACCAGGCCGGATACGATAAGAACTAGCGAACTTGTAAACCCAACATAAATAACCATAACGAGACGGCAGAAGGAGGGGGGGGGGGGTTTATAATGCCAGGATATAAACTTAGGAACTAAGAAGATTGAAGATAACAGAACTAGAAAACAGGTGACTTAATAACATAATAATATATTGGAACAATCAACAGGATGAACGAATTAATGGTAGCCATTTACAATAAATATACTATTCCGCGCTCGGGCGAATATTTACAGCTCCACAGACCGACAGAGGAAAATACAAAATTTTGATCGCTAGACGAAGAAGAAAAGAAATATAAATACCTTGCTGAGAACTTACATCAACTCGTGCCTGTACCAACTAGACATGAAACACGAAAAAATTTTTTTCTGAGCAAAGGCATTATAGGACTTATTTGCAAATGTCCTTATACTACACTTCGCCCTTGATATAGCTTATCACTTTCCAATATTGCTTGGTAATAAACAAGTTATCTCCATTCTGTCAGAATATAAGAGGATGTACTCCAATAAGAAATATGTAGAATGTTAACGACTCTAATGCCCGAATAACACAAATTTTTCAACCTACAGACGTTACGTGATGATGTCATTTAATGCCGGTGAAAATAGATTACATAATTTTATTATTATCACATGCCTAAGCCCCAATTTTACCGTTTAATGGACACACAAAAAAAATATTTGCTGACTGGAGATAATACACACGTACGAACAACAACATTACTGACTTCATAATGTCTGTCGAATAAAGCGAACATTTTTTTTTTGCAATTTTTATTTTTAATTGAAAGGAAATATTTGCATTATTTTTTTTAAATTATGAATTTTTTTTATTTTACTCTGCCAACAGTGCCTTAATTAATTGAATACTCAGTGGGCTGAGTGGCTCATCGAGTATAAGTAGCCAAGCATCACGGCATGCACGAATTTACTGACAGTAATACGTATATGAATACCTTTCAGCGTTCCTCGATTCTGTTTTTGTAAATGTTTCATTCACTGCATGCGTGTCTTCTAGAAATGTAAAATGAGAACGTTTACCTGCAAAAATACAGAAGATATGGAATTTAATTAATTTGCGTGAATAGCGTTACATATAGCAAACTTTTTTAAAACTTTTATTTAGCGACAGTGAATATACACTGAGGTGACAAAAGTCATGGGATACCTCCTAATATCGTGTCGGACCTCCTTTTGCCCGGCAAAGTACATCAACTCGACGTGGCATGGACTCAACAAGTCATTGGAAGTCCCCGGCAGAAATATTGAGCCATGCTGCCTCTATAGACGTCCATAATTGTGAAAGTGTTGCCAGTGCAGGAGGTTGTGCACGAACTGATTTCTCGATTATGTCCCATAAATGTTCGATGGGATTCATGTCGGGCGATCTTGGTGGCCAAATCATTCGCTGTAACTGTCCAGGATGTTCTTCAAATCAATCGCGAACAGTTGTGTCCCGGTGGCATGGCGCATTGTCATCCATAAAAATACCATCGTTGTTTGGGTACATGAAGTCCATGAATGGCTGCAAGTGGTCTCCAAGTAGCTGAACATTACCCTTTCCAGTCAATGATCTGTTCAGTTGGACTAGAGGACCCAGCCCTCTAGTAATCACAGCGCACACCATTATGGAGCCTCCACCAGCTTGCACAGTTCCTTGTTGACAACTTGAGTCCATGGATTCGTGGGGTCTGCGCCACACTCGAACTTTACCATCAGCTCTTACCAACTGGAATCGGGACTCATCTGACTAAGCCACGGTTTTCCAGTCGTCTAGGGTCCAACCGACATGGTCACGAGCCCAGGAGAGGCGCTGCAGGCGATGTCGTGCTGTTAGTAAAGGCACTCGAGTGGGTCTTCTGCTGGCATAGCCCAGTACAGCCAAAGTTCGCCGCACTGTCCTAACCGACACGTCTGTCGTATGTCCCACATTGATTCCTGTGGTTATTTCACGCAGTGTTGCTTGTCTGTTAACACTGACCATTCTACGCACACGTCGTTGGTCTCGGTCATTAAGTGCAGGCGGTAGGCCACTGCGTTGTCCATGGTGAGAGGTTATGCCTGAAATTAGGTATTCTCGGCACACTATTGACACTTTGGATCTCGGAATGTTGAATTCCTTAACAATTTCCGAAATTGAATGTCCCATGCGTCCATCTCCAACTACCATTCTGCGTTCAAAGTCTATTAATTCCTGTCGTGCGACCATAATCACGTCGGAAACCTTTTCACATAAATCACTTGACTACAAATGAAAGCCCAACCAATGCACTGCCCATTTATACATTTTGTACGCGATACTATTGCCATCTGTATATTTGCATATTGCTATCCCATGACTTTTGTCACCTCAGTGTATCATAAGACAAGGCCTGCATGTGACCAAAACACACAAGATGATTCTTTGCTGTATACCGGAAAATGAGTTTTGGTATAGAGCGCACGCAAGGATTCATGGAGTCGTGGTAAGAGAGACTGGAATTTTTGCAGCTAGGATAGACTGAAGGCTTGTACCTTACTGATACTTTTGTGATTGGATCACTCGTTTCCTGACACAGCCTGTAGGAATGTGAACTAGCAATGCATGAGCACCAAGTTAGCGTTTATTCTATCCAAGTTGGGAAGCTCAACGCTTTTAGTTGGGCAACCAATATATCTTTTTCGCCTTCAGGGTGCACTGGTGTCGTATGTGTACCGGATTTTTTCCACGTGTAGGCATATATCACAATTTGGGGCAAACACGAAGTTTTAAACATAACAAACAGAATTTATCAATTTACCGCCATCTTAAAAGCGGCCTGTTTGAAACACTGGCGCACCTTGAGGCGGAAATTTACCCTATGCCAAACTCTCCCATAAGAAATATAGTTTCGCCCCTTACTTGAGTAGAGTAAACCTATAACAAAGTGATCAAGCGAATCACGTACAACCTATCACAAATAATAATGTGTTCGTCACGAAGGCGCCATCCAACCAATGAACAAATTACATCCCCTGGGGTGTGTTCAGAACTCTCGAGTTTAGCTTAGACGTCAAATGTACTCGCGAAATTTGCGTATCTCTAGTCATCGTACACTTTCACTTCAGGCCCTTGCTACACATTCGTACACAGTGTAAATTTACGTAAGTCCCATTCTCTGGAAACCACATTTCATTATCATACACATACACACTACCATTACTCCATCCAAGATGATGACGTAATCCCTGCACCAGCCATGACTCCGATGTCACAGTATGACCCAGGCATGAGACCGTACCATGCGTTTAATAGGCAAGAAGATTTTTAACGAGGTTTTCCGTTACAATTTGTTGATTGTAGAATGGGAAAACACGGCACAGGGATATTTTGACTATGACCTATATTTATGACAATAGTACTGATTAACTATAGTAAAATCACGTTAAAAATATACTAGAATCCTAATTTTGATTAGGTGGCCACGGTGGCTGAGCGGTTAACCTGCTCGCCTCCCACCAAGGCGAACTAGGTTCAATCCCTCGTCGGGTCACTCCCGGATTTTCGCATGTGGGAATCGTGCCGGACGATGCCACTGGTAGGCAGGCTTTCTCGGGATCTCCCGTTTTTCCAGACCCTACATTCCGGCGCTACTCCATACTCACCTCAACCATCCTCATCTATCCTCATCGGCTCTCAAGACCTCGCTGTTACGAGCCGTTCAAATATCTTCACTCACTCACTTATTTTGATTAAGTGCAAACATTTTTGATTATTAGTGACAAAATGCTTTATTAAAGCAGCTGCGTACATATTTGTGTGTCAGTGCGGAAAATTATCTTCAATTTGTATAACCGTAATATATAAAACTATGATTTCACTTTTCGATGGTCTTCTTAGAAGAGTTTTACCTTTTCGTCGTATGATATTTGTGTCTTTATTACGGGTGTGTTAACATTCACGAGTCACTAGTTGATTTTACAGACATGAATCGTTTGTTAATGTTTCGACGCAGTAGTGGCATATTAGTGGATAATGCATCACTATATTAAAAATTTACAGGAATGAATAAAACAATAATACGATATTTCCTACAAACATTGGCCAGTTTCTAGTTACGATAAATTACGTTATGCGATCCACACTTATAACCTTAGTTGAGAGGAAAATTTCAACCACAACTGACTTTGAAGTGGACTGAATAATCCCAATTGGGTGACACCCCACGCACACTCGGATAGGGTTGAAACATGACTAAAAATAATCCAGTATGATCGCCAAGGTGAACTAAAACGTAACATACCGAAAAAAAATGTTCCTCTAAACATCAGACGTTAACCACTTCGAACCGTTCCTGTCCACTATTAGCAAAAAATTATTCAAAAATATATCTACAGCATTTACGACCAAGAAGTTCGTAAATAATCTACATGGAAAGAAAAGTAAAGGGCGTCGAAACTCTATATAAATGAAGTTCTGTGATTCAAACTATCAACTGAATACGGCGTCCTATTTCATTCCACTCCAACTTCACCCTACCTTCGGTTTTATTTTAGCGCTCCAACGCAGGTTGGAAATGTCGCTGTACTCACGTGAGATCACCCCACGTTCAGTTCAAGCGCGGGCCAGTCCAAGGTCGATCCTGACTGTGATATTTCAGCTGGAGGTGGGCAGTTGTACGGCGATCTACGAAACGACAGTGGTACAAATAGAAGTCGGACGAAAGTTAGGCTGCATTTGCAGCGGCATGTACATATGTATGTGTCTTGTGCCCACAGCTGTGGTACATATTAAATCAAGTAAGAGTGCTTATTCTTGTATTGCACGAAACTGTAACGGCACTCAGAAGAAGAGGAGTAATTTATCTGCCACCACATGCGCGTGTAATTCGTAGTGGGTTACTCCTTTCACGACCAAGGTTGCTAAAGTGGTGGTTCTGGAACACAAAAGTCTGACTACGCCATTCTTGTGGTGTTATTTGGTTAATTTTTATTATGAAATAGTCCAGGGCAGACTAAAAACCTTTGAGCTAGAGCATTAGAAGACTTATTAGAAAAAAACCGTTTCCCTCGTTGCAGTGCTATGTGGTGGAAGTTCTGAAGCAGAATATATGTACGTAGCTCTCATCACAAAATGCGAGTGTGTGAAAAATTTTTCTTTAATTATTTATTTTCAAGCTAAGAACTATGCGAAATGAAGGCCTGTAGGAAAAGTGTTATGTTAACACATGGGCAAAAATCAAACTTATTTGTACCATCAAAAAGTTGTTTAACGTAATCAGTAATACCAGCGAACTGACTGCTGTGAACATATCCTTGTGATTATTTCTATACGTAAACAACTCCTTATTAAGAATATTATAAATAGAACAGTTCCTTGAACACGACTTTACTAGTATTACAGTTTTTTTCCTGCGACAGCTAGAACTGTAGCTGCCGAACAGAATAATCTGATGCGAGCTCTGAAGATTATTTTCTACTGTCATGGAAGCCGATGATGAAATTAACATTCTTTTGTCAGTTCTCTGCTTATTTTTCTTAATGAAGGCAAAAACACGTCGTTAGAAGATTTTTGAGAAATGAACTTCACTAGCATTTTCCTGGAACTCAATAACAGATTTAATTTTTAAATCAACAAGATTTGAATTTCTTTTAATAAAAAGTAATACTGTATACATATAGATATAAAGCGAGATAATTTTATAGAGATATGATAACCTACTTATGATTTCACTATTAAAAATAAAAATGACCAACAAAAATATTTTGGCCTCTTTATTAACATGCGTGAAGTTAATAAATTGATAGTGCGTGTTGAAAAACAGTATACAGCACATACACAATGTTGACTAGAATTCATGTGTCAGATTCCGGGAGGTGGTTCCTTATTAAATACAAGGTGGGGTATACATTGACAAACACTATGGTATGGTGTATATTAAGGGATGTATGCGGCATTGAAAATCTACGTTTGATATGCATGAATATAAAAATATCAGGAAGTACTTGAGATGGAGCGACAAAAATCGTGATCATGTTTCATGAAACGGAGAATGTAAATCTGCTAGAATGAGGTTGGTCAAATCAACATCCTTCATTGCTTAAGTAGGTGTAGTCGCCCTATTTCGCAGGTAATTTTGGAACACTAGATGATAAGAAAAAATTTTAAGTAAAGTTATTACTCGCTATGGCAAAATGAAGACATGATGTCTTCTTGTCAGAGCTCGCTCCAATAAACAGTTTTTGAGAAAACGCCACTCAAAATTTAGAATTTCAAATAACTTGCAATTAAATGTCGAATACTGATTAATAGTTTTTAGAGTTTATGGTAGTTCCATAAGGAATATTTTACTAGCATAGTTTAAAGATTACGTGTTTTTTCTTGGTAGCCGTGTGAATATGGAAGTTGTGATTTGTGCCTCTGGAAGTAGTCGCTGGTCTTGTGTTTACTGATGCGTGCACTTTAGCACGCCCCGCGTACGGCCCAAGGTTATGTAGTGGCTCTCAGACACTGCGTGTGAGATGTGCAGGGCTGTAGTTACGCCCGTGTAGAGACACGCCGTGTAACAAAGATGCAAAGAACTTGCGTGACAGAAGAACAATTAAAAATAGCAAAACAAAAATTCACATGCAAACAACCAGAAATATCACTAGAAAAAAATATCTACGGCTACTGGAAATAATTAATCAGCAGAGACGTTGCAAAAAAAANCAACCAGAAATATCACTAGAAAAAAATATCTACGGCTACTGGAAATAATTAATCAGCAGAGACGTTGCAAAAAAAAATGTGGATTTTAAATAGCTTTATTGTAATCAGATGAATTGTGACAGGAATAATGTCATCAATTTGTAGACTAGAATTTATATGTGGCCTCAGCAAGACTAGCCTCTCTCGTAACTGATGTGTTCCATGTAGTTTAGACATGGCATTGAAATATTTCCAGCATTTGAGGAGAAAATAAATTAATTGAATTGTTTAGTTGCTCCAGATTAGCTCAGTGTTTTAATCTGAAGATTCTAAATTTCAAGTTGCCCGAGGTTACAATAATTTGGAGTCAGTTCTACTTGGCCAAAAAAAAAAAAATTCATCTCTGCTTCTTAATAAAAATAGTTTTTGAACGTAGGTGATTACAATTTAAACACGAAAGTTCTTGAAGTTGTAGGCATTCCTAGCGATCTCGTTGTCGGCAGTTGCATCCCCTTTGATACGGCAGGACCTCTCATCACGGCTTTCCCTATTCGGCTCTCGGGCCTGTAGTGCCATTACAGTCACAGCACCTACTAGCACACGCGGTAGTTCGAACTAATTACCCTGAAAACACACGCGGACGGCGACCGAAACAGGCTTACTTCTTCCTAATACTTGCCTCGCGTCTGCTTCGAGACGGCCTGTTTTCAGGTTCGAACTCGGATCCTTATATTATAATCTAAATTAAAATCCTGCGTGATAAACCCACGCGGGCTAGCGTCCTGCCTTCGAACATCTGGATAACTTAAAATTCCTTTTAAAAACTTAATTAAATAACGCCGTCTACAACTCACCAGCCACGAGAGAGCCAGACGCTAGAATTACTCAACACGTCACTTAGTAGCAACGGTAACGGATCGATAAATGCTCATTAACTAGGGCCTTCTAAACACACTGCAGAAATAACAGACTGGAAAGACATATAAATGTGTTTCCGATAAAAATAAAAATTTTAAGGGAGCAGTGAAATTACATACCAATTAACATAATTAATGTGCCAATGAAAAATGATATCGGTGAAAACACATTGCATCTTGCAAATACATGAACAAGTAAATAATAAAAATTTGCATATGGCCCAATTTTACGGCGTTACTAATATAATCAATTATTTTTGAAAATAAAGAGTATGTTTAGTTGTCGGAACGATGCATTTGTAATACAGTTATATAATTATTTTGTATAACAAAGACTGACTACAAATTTTATATACATCCCCCCCCCACCACAATATTATCCCGTAACTCATATGAGAGTAAACGTAGGACAAGTAAGCGGATCACAGACACTGTTTGGTGATTATACATAATAGTTCTTTTAGCGCATAACAAGTGCTAGTTAATTTTTTCAATAAAATTTTATATGCCAGTTTTATGACAGAGATTTGTCAAGGATGAATAAGGGTGTAAGAGCCAACCGTGGCGCTGCGCACGTATGCGATAAACATTTCCTATGCCACGTCAGTGAAATATCCGAGAGAGTGACATGACAGCCGAGTAGTTGAGGAGTCGAACGAACGTGAATAATTGCGGGCAAGCTGTGCCTGAACTTCGTGGAGTCGTGTCAGTTAGCTTGCAGCTGTGGTGCCGACAACAAGAGGTCTCCCGTCTAGTGGGACGTGAACTCGTAGGTCAAACCCTATACCACACTTGGGTTGTACGTGAGGAAAATTTTAACGAGTTATTTTTTATTATTTACTAGCTAATTTACCCGGCGTTGACCGGGTATGTGAGGGCAGTGAGAAATACACGACCCTGTCTTAAGGGTTTTAGGAAGTTTGGTCCCAGTGGGAAGCCGGAGTCCAATATAGCCTACACAGTGTTTTAAGTTGGGAACTGAAGGACATCCCTTCCTTCCAAATTTGGCCCAGAACCGTCAAACGGTATAGAATTGTGTAGAGAACAAACATGCATACATACATACAAACTTTAAGTTTTACATAAATATAGATTTTAGTAAAAAGTTTCTTAAAAAAAGTTATATAATTTTTTAAAAGATATAGTACTCAGCCGAACTTCCAGGTTGACGACAACCACATACTAATGTGAACGTAAGAAAAAATATTAATTTTTATTTTACTGGAATTTTGCAATACAATTAAAAACTGATTTTTGAATTTTTGGTTACAATTTAAACTGAGATCAACCTCACCCAAGGTCAAGATCACATCCTTCTGTTTCGGTTCTCAGCTTCAATCTACGGCTTAAAGTATTCGCCCTTATTTGTGTCATTCGTTTTTTGTTTTCTGTTTCTTTCTCTCCTTTCACTTTTACAATTCATTCAATTGAAAATATGATTTTTTTTGTCAACAACGGCTTCCCCAAATATGTTTCTTTTAATATAAGGTGAATAAGTTTATATTGTTCCTAATTTTATGTGATATATCGTTTCCTAACTTGCCGCCTACCATAGTAGTTTGTTCCTCTTGTTAACCTGTAAATAAAAAAGTCTGTGTTCATTTCTAGTCTTCTTCATAAAATACATTTTTGGCCTTATTTTATGCAACATTCAATAAAACAACATTAAGATTTTTTTTTTTCCGCATTCGTCAGTCATTCGTGCTTTCATAAAGTAGTCGATTTATCCGATTGGTACTTCCAGAGTAGAGATTTGAACTATTTCACAACCTGGACATTTATAACATTATCCTCTACCTTTCCTGTTACTTCACATTTTAAAGAAACCCTAGATCTCCTTTTTCAGTCATCGCCAAGCATTTTTCTTTAGTCTTAATTACTCCCTGAATTTCAAATTTTTCAGAAAAGTCTTCATATTTTTTTTAGCATTTTTTAACTTCTATAACTTTTTTATTTAAAATTGTCACAATCAAATATTCTGTACTCTTTCCTTCTATTAATACTACCTCTACTCCATCAAATCAAGAATCGTGTTATTTCTAATAAGTAGATGTTGAATATCATTGAGGATGGACAGCATCCCTACCGTACTGCACTCCTAATATTACATTCCTTTGTTCAACTGCATTTATACAGTTCTCAGATTAAAGCATTTGTTTTCCTCCAAATCAACATATTTACCTCCAGATATTACCCTAGCCTGTATGCATTTTAAAGGTGTTTGCTAAATAGATTTGTCTGCGTAGTCAGAACTTTTAAAGCTGAACCACAATTAATTTAGGAATACACTTTTGCAGAATACGTGCATCACGAATTTCTACAAATTAACTGAATAATGCATAATATATTTAATATTTTTACAATATCCACTAAGTCAGAAGTGAAGTACGAAATATAGGGGATAAATATATGGGCCTATTCATAACCAATATATACATGCAACACTATTTCTAAGTCAAGAAATACAGTGTACACACAAATTAAAACTGAATTTGTTATGTACATACGATATCTGTTTTTGAAGAAAAAGCTCTTACCTGTCTGCAATCGGAAAATATTCACTAGAAACTACAAAATATCTTCAAATTTTTCATCCAAGTAACTATAGCCTAACTTTCATAGGTATCTATCAGAGTCAAATTTTTGCAAACGATTTACCTAAGCATTTAATAAGGTACGAACAAAATACTCCAGCATGCAAATAGTACTGGTTTTGTAGGATACGACTGTCAATAGCGCACAGGGAGACTGAAATGCGACGTTATTTTCGACGCACTTCACCGACGAAGTAAATTTGTATTTGAAGAAAGTTTCTTGAAGACATTTCTCGCAGAAATAACCGAATTCATTCCACTTTGCAAAATTAAACAAATTTCTTCCCTTCCCCTTCCCCAAATATGATTTCTATAGTCTTAAAATTCCTGTGACTGTACTACAATACATATAGGCGAGAGCAATAGAGTAATTTTAAGGTATCACAGTTTACCATAGTGAAGGTATGTTTTCAAAGTCAGAAAGAAAGAAGGAGTTTAAATTTTTGTAAGTATGTAAGGTTCAGATAAAGCGTAAACTACTAAAAGTTAAAAATTAATAATTTTTACAAAATATTTTTTTATGTAGTAAATGATTACATATATCATACGTATGTATGTATAACATAAAAAAAGATGTTATGGTCTGTTGAAAAAAAAATATGGTTCGTTGAAAATGTTATAACCACACAATTGGATTTTATCTTTATCGCGATGGAACTGTAAGTAAAAATTAATGGCTTAAATTTATGTCAGATAATATGGCAATATACATTGCCGACAGGAAATACATGTTTGTTTATTAACATTTTTTTTGGCGAATAACATAAATTACTCACGTAAAACCTCTTTTATAACCTCCGAAATTTAAAATGATGAAGTGAGAGGAGCAGGAATGGTATACTTAGAGATACTGCAGACCTTCTACGAAAGGAGTACACATAATCCGTAAAACGTTTCCACTTCTATACAAAACTTGTGATGTGTGTAATAAGTCGCGCTGGTTCGCAGATTACGAAGAGCTACTGGTTTGTATACTGCCAGGACGACGAGCGTTCGGTTTACTTTCGCTTATTTTGATGGCATTCCCTTGATATCTCACTGATAACTAATACGGGTGGGTAATTAATTACTTACGCGACTGAGGTCAGACTTGTTTAGCAAGATTCGCCTCTTATATTATCTGATTAGTTATTACACAAACCTTTTTTCCTTGTCTCAGCTGGTATGACATTTGTTTCTACAAATATTTNATATTATCTGATTAGTTATTACACAAACCTTTTTTCCTTGTCTCAGCTGGTATGACATTTGTTTCTACAAATATTTCTTATTTTGTATCCGTTAGCTGACTACGACCGCATTTAATTAGTCTGTTCTCGTGTCAGCTGTTTTATTATAAGTGTATATTTATTCATCAATTTTGAATTAAGATAAAAATAAACTGATTTAGAAAAATACATGTTTTACAAAAAAATTACTGCTCTGAAATTTGATTCCGAGAGAAAATTTTGAGGTTTGTTAATAAGTATTTTTAACCCATGGCGAACCTGTTGACATGTTGTCATTTAAGACGGTGTAATGGTGGCAAGACAAATTTTATTTCAATATCTAAAATAGGTTTCTTTTTTATAAAACCTTCAACCAAACATTAGAAAGTTTAAAGTTGATATGTTCGTCAGACTTCACCCTTTTTCGAGGGTGAATACGACATAGCTNAACCAAACATTAGAAAGTTTAAAGTTGATATGTTCGTCAGACTTCACCCTTTTTCGAGGGTGAATACGACATAGCTATAAATCGATATACAAGCACTATCGGTACCGGCCTACTTAAACTTCATTAAGTTGAAGTTAAGTTGAAGTAGCCTAGTTTGTTGCCGTGCTCTTACAAAATGGAAATACCGAAAAGAAAATGTAAGTTTTATAATAAATTTAAAAAATGCAATAGTTTTCGAAAAAGACGGGAAGGATTTGAATAGGATTATAACGTTCGCNCAATAGTTTTCGAAAAAGACGGGAAGGATTTGAATAGGATTATAACGTTCGCAGTGTCAGCGTATATGTATTATTCGTTGACGAACAGAGAGTTTTTTGTACAGGCACCTACGCTGGAAATGTACAGAAAAGGTTTCCAAAAAATTAATAAATTCTCCGTTTAACGTTGATGAAATACTTGTACGATGATGTGTGTGATAATTAATTAAACGCACTGTCGGCAATTAATTTAAAAATAAAGTTTCCGCTTTCCTTTTTTACAAAATATGGCAGCAATGCTTGATAGCGGACTGTAGCCATCGATTCGTAATCAACAGTTTAGCAGAAACGTGTACGAGCAGGGAAGATGCTACAAATATTCCTTCAGTTGTTAAATTTCTTTTCTTCTNCAACCAGAAATATCACTAGAAAAAAATATCTACGGCTACTGGAAATAATTAATCAGCAGAGACGTTGCAAAAAAATGTGGAATTTAAATAGCTTTATTGTAATCAGATGAATTGTGACAGGAATAATGTCATCAATTTATAGACTAGACTTTATGTGTGGCCTCAGCAAGACTAGCCTCTCTCGTAACTGAAGTGTTCCATTTAGTTTAGACATGGCATTGAAATATTTCCAACATTTGAGGAAAAAATTAATTGACTGAATTGTTTAGTTGCTCCAGATTAGCTCAGTGTTTTAAGCTGAAGATTCTAAATTCCAAGTTGCCCGAGGTTAAAATAATTTGGAGTGAGTTCTACTTGGCCAAAAAAAGTAATTTCATCTCTGCTTCTTAATAAAGATAGTTTTTGAACTTAGCTGATTATAATTGAAACACGAAAGTTCTTGAAGTTCTAGGCGTTCCTCGCGATCTCGTTGTCGGCAGTCGCATCCCCTTTGATACGTCAGGACCTCTTATCGCGGGCTTCCTTATTCAGGCTCTCGGGCCTGTAGTGCCATTACAGTCACAGCACCTATTAGAACACGCGGTAGTTCGAACTAATTACCCTGACAACACACGCAGACGGTGACCGAAACAGGCCTACTTCTTCCTTAAACTTGCCTCACGTCTTCGTCTCTTTCTAGACGGCCTGTTTTCAGGTTCGAACTCGGATCCTTATGTTATAATATGAATTAAAATCCCGCGTGCTAAACCCACGTGGGCTAGCGTCCTGCCTTCAAACATCAGGACGGCTTGAAATTCCTTTTAAACACTTAATTAAATAACGCCGTCTACAACTGACCAGTCACGAGAGAGCTATAGGCAAGAACTACTCAACACGCCACTTAGTAGCAACGGCAACGGATCGATAACTTCTCATTAACTAGGGCCTTCTAAACACACTGCAGAAATAACAGACTGAAAAGACATATAAATGTGTTTCCGATAAAAATAAAAATTTAAGGGAGCAGTGAAATTACATATTAATTAACATAATTAATGTGGCAATGAAAAATGATATCGGTGAAAACTCATTGCATCTTGCAAATACATGAACAAGTAAATAATACAAATTTGCAGATGGCCCAATTTTACGACGTTACAATATTGTAATATATATAATTATTTTTTTTAATAAAGAGATTGTTTAGTTGTCGAAACGGTGCATTTGTAATATAATTATAATTATTTTGTGTAACAAAGACTGACTACAAATTTGACATACATCCCCCTCCAAATATTATCCCGTAACTCATATGAGAGTAAACGTGTGACAAGTGAGCGGAATAGCAGACACCGTTAGGTGATTATACATGATAGTTCTTTTAGCTCATAACAAATGCTGGTTAATTTTTTCAATAAAATTTCGTATGCCAGTTCTATGACAGAGATTTGTCAGTTGAAATGCCAAGGATGAATAAGGGTGTAAGAGCCAACTGTGGTGTTGCGCACGTATGCGATAAACATTTCCTATGCCACGACAGTGAAATATCCGAGAGAGTAACATGACAACCGGAAAGGAGGCCGTATGCAGCCGAGTAGTTGAGGCGTCGAACGAACGTGAATAATTGCGGGCAAGCTGTGCCTCAACTTCGTGCAGTCGTGTGAGTTAGCTTGCAGCTGTGGTGCCGACAACAACGAGGTCTCCCGTCTAGTGGGACGTGAACTCGTAGGAGGTCGAACCCTATACCACACTTGGGTTCTACGTGACGAAAATGTTTACGCGTTATTTTTATAATTTACTAGCTAATCTACCCCGGCGTTGACCGGGTATGTGAGGGCAGTGAGAAATACACGACCCCGTCTTAGGCGTTTTAGGAAGTTTGGTCCCCAGTGGGAAGCCGGAGTCCATTATAGCGTACACAGTGTTTTAAGTTGGGTACTGAAGGACATCCCTTCCAAATCTGGCCCAGAACTGTCAAACGGTATAGAACTGTATAGAGAACAAACATGCATACATAAATACATACAAACTTTAAGTTTTACATAAATATAGATTTTAGTAAAAAGTTTCTTAAAAAAAATTTATATAAGTTTTTAAAAGATAAAGTACTCAGTCGAACTTCCAGGTTGAAGACAACCACACACAAATGTAAACGTAAGAAAAAAAAATTAATTTTTATTTTACTGGATTTTTGTAATACAATTAAAAACTGATTTTTGAATTTTTGGATACAATTTAAACTGGGATCAACCTCACCCAAGGTCAAGATCACATCCTTCTGTTTCGGTTCTCAGCTTTAATCTACGGCTTAAAGTATTCGCCCTTATTTGCGTCATTCGTTTTTTGTTTTCTGTTTCTTTCTCTCCTTTTACTTTTACAATTTCTTTAATTGAAAATATGATTTTTTTTTTGTCAACAACGGCTTCCCCAAATATGTTTATATTAATATAAGGTGAATAAGTTTATATTGTTCCTAATTTTATGTGATATATCGTTTCCTAACTTGCCGCCTATCATAGTAGTTTGTTCCTCTTGTTAACCTGTAAATAAAAATGCCTGTGTTCATTTCTAGTATTCTTTATAAAATACATTTTTGGCTTTATTTTATGCAACATTCAATAAAACCACATTAAGATTTTTTTTTTCCGCATTCGTCAGTCATTCGTGCTTTCATAAAGTAGTCGATTTATCCGATTGGTACTTCCAGAGTAGAGATTTGAACTATTTCACAACCTGGACATTTATAACATTATCCTCTACCTTTCCTGTTACTTCACATTTTAAATAAACCCTAGATCTCCTTTTTCATTCATCGCCAAGCATTTTTCTTTAGTCTTAATTACTCCCTGAATTTCAAATGTTTCAAAAAAGTCTTCATATTTTTTTTAGCATTTTCCTTTAACTTCTAAAACTTTTTTATTTAAAATTGTCACAATCAAATATTCTGTACTCTTTCCTTTATTAATACTACCTCTACTCCATCAAATCAAGAATCGTGCTATTTCTAATAAGTAGATGTTGAATATCATTGAGGATGGACAGCATCCCTGCCGTACTGCACTCTTAATATTACATTCCCTTGTTCAACTTCATTGATACAGTTCTCAGATGAAAGCATTTAATAAGTGGTTTTCCTCCCAATCAACATATTTACCTCCAGATATTACCCTAGCCTGTATGCATTTTAAAGATGTTTGCTAAATAGATCTGTCTGCGTAGTCAGAACTTTTTAAAACTGAACCACAATTAATTTAGGAATACACTTTTGCAGAATATGTGCATCATGAATTTCTACAAATTAACTAAATAATCCATAGGTTATGTAATATTTTTAGAATATCTACTAAGTCACAAGTGAAGTACTAAATATATAGGATAAATATATGGGCCTATTCATAACCTATATATACATGCAACACTATTTCTAAGACAAGAAATACAGTTTACACAAATTAAAACTGAAATTTTTATGTACATACGATATCAGTTTTTGAAGAATAAGCTCTTACCTGTCTGCAATCGGAAAATATTCACTATAAAATACAAAATCTTTTAATTTTTTTATTCAAGTAACTTCAGCCTAACTTTCATAGTCAAATATTTGCAAACGATTTACCTAAGCATTTAATTAGGTACGAACAAAATACTCCAACATGCAAATAGTTATGGTTTTGTAGGATACGACTGCCAATAGCGCACAGGGAGACTGAAATGCGACATTATTTGCAACGCACTTCACCGACGAAGTAAATTTGTATTTGAAGAAAGTTTCTTGAAGACATTTCTCGCAGAAATAACCGAATTCATTCCACTTTGCAAAATTAAACAAATTTCTTCCCTTCCCCTTCCCCAAATATGATTTCTATAGTCTTAAAATTCCTGTGACTGTACTACAATACATATAGGCGAGAGCAATAGAGTAATTTTAAGGTATCACAGTTTACCATAGTGAAGGTATGTTTTCAAAGTCAGAAAGAAAGAAGGAGTTCAAATTTTCGTAAGTATGTAAGGTTCAGATAAAGCGTAAACTACTAAAAGTTAAAAATTAATAATTTTTATAAAATGTTTTTTTATATAGTAAATGATTACATATATCATAGGTATGTATGTATAACATAAAAAAAGATATTATGGTCTGTTGAAAAAAAAAATATGGTTCGTTGAAAACGTTATAACCACACAATTGGATATTATCTTTATCGCGATGGAACTGTAAGTTAAAATTAATGGCTTAAATTTATGTCAGATAATATGCCAGTATAGATTGCCGACAGGAAAGACATGTTTGTTTATTAAAATTTTTTTGGCGAATAACATAAATTACACACGTAAAACCTTTTTTATAACCTCCAAAATTTAAAATGATAAAGTGAGAGGAGCAGGAATGGTATACTTAGAGATACTGCAGACCTTCTACGAAAGGAGTACACATAATCCGTAAAACGTTTCCACTTCTATACAAAACTTGTGATGTGTGTAATAAGTCGCGCTGCTTCGCAGATTACGAAGAGCTACTGGTTTGTATACTGCCAGGACGACGAGTGTTCGGTTTACTTTCGCTTACTTTGAGGGCATTCCCTTGATATCTCACTGATAACTAATGCGGGTGGGTAATTAATTACTTACGCGACTGAGGTCAGACTTGTTTAGCAAGATTCGCCTCTAATATTATCTGATTAGTTATTACACAAACCTTTTTTCCTTGTCTCAGCTGGTATGACATTTGTTTCTACAAATATTTCTTATTTTGTATCCGTTAGCTGACTACGACCGCATTTAATTAGTCTGTTCTCGTGTCAGCTGTTTTATTATAAGTGTATATTTATTCATCAATTTTGAATTAAGATAAAAATAAACTGATTTAGAAAAATACATGTTTTACAAAAAAATTACTGCTCTGAAATTTGATTCCGAGAGAAAATTTTGAGGTTTGTTAATAAGTATTTTTAACCCATGGCGAACCTGTTGACATGTTGTCATTTAAGACGGTGTAATGGTGGCAAGACAAATTTTATTTCAATATCTAAAATAGGTTTCTTTTTTATAAAACCTTCAACCAAACATTAGAAAGTTTAAAGTTGATATGTTCGTCAGACTTCACCCTTTTTCGAGGGTGAATACGACATAGCTTTAAATCGATATACAAGTTCTATCGGTACCGGTCTACTTAAACTTCATTAAGTTTGAAGTTATGTTGAAGTATCCTGGTTTGTTTTCGTGCTCTTACAAAATGGAAATACCGAACAGAAAATGTAAGTTTTATAATAAATTTAAAAAATGAAATAGTTTTCGAAAAAGACGGGGAGGATTTGAATAGGATTATAACGTTCGCAGTGTCAGCGTATATGTATTATTCGTTGACGAACAGAGAGTTTTTTGTACAGGCACCTACGCTGGAAATGTACAGAAAAGGTTTCCAAAAAATTAATAAATTCTCCGTTTAACGTTGATGAAATACTTGTACGATGATGTGTGTGATAATTAATTAAACGCACTGTCGGCAATTAATTTAAAAATAAAGTTTCCGCTTTCCTTTTTTACAAAATATGACAGCAATGCTTGATAGCGGACTGTAGCCATCGATTCGTAATCAACAGTTTAGCAGAAACGTGTACGAGCAGGGAAGATGCTACAAATATTCCTTCAGTTGTTAAATTTCTTTTCTTCTTTTGTGTGAACAGTGTCCATGCCAAGGATAGCAGTAAAGTTGAGCGGAAGGTGGAAATACAAGGATCCGCCTAACGGAAACAGATCAGCAAGGTGTGAATGAGGAGGGGAGACTGTGGGAATGAAAGGAAGAATTTCATTAAAGTGCACCGAAGCACCGAACTTGCAGAACAATTCGGAAACTTCCTTCGTACAGATCACGTAACCGGAACAATGCTACACGGTACAGGTAATAATAATAATAATAATAAAAAGGATGCAGCTTCACGATTGGAATTCTTTTCTTGTCTGATGCCTCGCAAAAGTACAAATTATTGAAGCGTATTACACAAGACCAAAAATAAAACGAAGGCACAATTACGCCTGAGGCGAAATAATTAGTACCGTTTATTTGTTTCGAGCTTCCTCCAGAATTTATGACTGGAATTTGTTGGAACGAGTGACCTTGACAACGTCGCCGCTAAGGTATAATTAATTCTTTGCCATACTGGTCAAATTTGTTTATATAAAAGTTTACGACGTAACACGAGATTATGAGAACAAGCCAATGATGGGAATTTTTTATTAGTAATTAATTAAAAATATGAAAACTGATAGTGGTAACTCCTAACCACGTTCACCGACGGGGCCGCGGTGGTGTAGTGGTTAGACTACTCGCGCCCCACCTAGGGTGAACCGGGCTCGATTCCCGGCGGGGTAGCTCCCGGATTTTTGCACTTGGGAATAGTGCCAGACGATGCTGCTGGTGGGAGGGTTTCCTCGGGGATCTTCCGTTTCCCCGCCCCTTCATTCCGGCGTTGCTCCATACTCACCTCTGTCGCACCCCGCTCGTTGCCGCCGTACACACACTCGTCCACCGCAGTCGCCTTCACCTTCGCAGCCCATCCTCTTCTTTGATCACCGCTAGCCTCTCAACTCACTGGTCCCGCCTATATAATTATACAACCCCGGCGCCACAGCCATATGTATACGTATATCCCTTGTTCCCTTTGCAAAATATTATCTATTTTATTAAACGCAATTATTTTAATTGAACTCAACACTTTTGAAGTAATTTGAAATGCCGTAGATAACCTTATTTAAGATAATACTGCAAACATTTTCTTTAACACTAACCGCACAAAACCATTTAAAATTAATTTTATTATTGTGCGTACGTATTTTGTAAGTAATTTCGTAACGTTCTGTTCAACTACGAATGCTGCACTGCCTGGATAACCTTCGCGTAGCTGGGTCGATAAGAAAAAGGAAGGGAAGTGAGAAAGAGGCCTGTTTTTTTTGGGGGGGTTTTAAACGCAGAGTTACTAACTAGGTGATTATTATATCACCGGATCTGGTGATTTCAGAAGACTGTCTGTCTGGTGGCAAAATTTCATATTTGCGACAGGTCAAAAAGTTGATTTTTTTTTCTGTAAATATCTGGTGGCAGATCTGATGATTCAATGGAATACCAAAGATTATTTCTATTATCAGATTATCAAATTTTTGTTTCTTCAGGATTGTTCACTGCCCTGCAATATACGATGCACACCCGGAGAGAGTATGGAAAAAGCTTGAGATGCACACTACATGTTTTATCGAACGTGACCATCTCTTTGTAGGTAGTCGTGTGGGCTGTCTTCTGGAAATAACGATACGGTTCCCTGTCGTAAGCAAAGTATTGGGGAAACTCAACACTGAAAAAAGTACTCGAAATTTCCATTTATACAGCTTGAGAGTATTGTGAACGAATACGTTATTTAAGTATTTCAGATGGGGTATTTCGCTTTAAACTTTTAATTGTTTCAATTTCTTACAGTGTTCATATTAAATGAGCAACTGTAATGAGGCATAATAAATAAAATTTAAAGCTGCGAAAACAGGTGCTTGATATATTCTCTCTTGGGTTAGCACGAAATGGTGATTTTTGCATTACAGAATTAGATACTTTCTCTTAAACAGTTGGCAGCCAGTTCGTTTGCGTTCGTCGAGCAGTACAGCTTGGGATATAAACAAACTATCGTTGCGGTGAACTGCGGCGGTGCGTGCAGCTGAAAGTGACTTGCGTGTGGTTGCTAATGGAGAGCTGCTGCCGGTGACGTCTGTGGAAAGTCCTGGTGCTACAGGGAAAGGGAGAAAGGGGGTGGATGGAGGTGGTCGTGAACGATGCGATATAATTAGTCCGCAAGTGTTGCCGGTAACTCGCTGTTAAACGCCGCGTCGCTTCGCTTCGATTCCGCCGGCCGATGGCGGTGGACCGTCATTAAGGACGAGGGCGACGGACGGTGTCCGTGCAACCAGACACGCAGACGTACCGTGCGGTGCGAATAACGCCCGTGTGACGGGAAGCACGTCACCACGGGGTTAGACCCCGAGGTGACGTACTTATCAGATAGATGTTTGGCTTTTTTCGATATTTCTTTTGAAATTCTACCTAAATCAGATCCAATTACATGCCATTTCATACAGAATTTTAAGACGAATCCAACGATATGTAGTTCATTTAAATCAGATAAGTACTTTGCGAGAAATTAGGGTTTTAATTTCACTGAAGATTGCCTCCGCGAACACATTATTTAGTTGTGCTTTTCTCTCGTATTAATTTGGCCTGAAAGACCAATAAAGATAGCATATTCTGCATATGCTGCCCTCGTTTACGAATGGTTTGCTTACGTGACCCTAACTAAGGTTACTTCCACTTAGGTTGGGAAGATCAATGTTAAAAGTTTGCCAACCAAACATTTTCGCCACTAGGTGAGCGCTAGTTTCGCATGTGTGCCAGATTTTCTCTCTTTCCTATGTTAAAAAACAGCATAATTGCGATAGTCATAAATCTAATATAAAACAACTTCCTAACTAAGTAAAATCTTTCTCTTTTATTATTCACATAGATTATAATTTTATTTAAGGGTGACCTGTTTGGAACACTGCGCACCTAGCAGGGGAAATCTTCCCTATGCCAAACTCTCCCATAAGCAAACTCGTTTTGTTCCTAACCTGAGTAGAATTAGCCTTGCCCTGACACTAGTTATTTCGGAAAGAAAATAAACTGTAAGCATAAACCATAGGAGAACCCTCGTATACGCCCAGACCGTGCGAGTGGGCGTGAAGAGTGAAGAGTGAAGAGTGAAGAGTTTTGGGCGGCTCCTAAGGCCGTATGCTTCATCCAGTATGCAGAGATTCTTCGTTTCCCTGTCATAATTCCAGTTCCATATGTATTATTGGAAATGTCTGACTACAGAAAGTTTACACTCTAAACTAGAATTAGTGAATATTCACTCATTGACGGTGAATTTTCATTGAACCAATAAGTCCAGAATTAGTGGAAAACTACTAATTTCATCAGTGAAATAAATAAACTTGTTCAAACAGTGATAAATTACTTAATTCAAGTGATTACAAAGAGTTGCTTCAACAGTCAAAACTGCAATTTTCACTGCCAATATGCCCATTTTGTCACCGTTTTAGCAGTGAATAGTAACTTTTACTAAAAGTTGGTTCAGTAGAAAGAACAATAATTTATCTTGATTATGTAGTATTATAATCACTAATTTATTAGTTAATAGTACCTTTTCAACACAGTTCATTCTGCTGGAAGAACAGTTACTTTTGCAGATAAATTAGTAGAAGAAATCACTAATTTATAGCTGAGGAGTAATTTTTTAAAACAGTTTATTCAGCAGAAAGAACAGCAACTTCTGCCAGATTAGTAATGTAATCACTAAATCATTTGTGAATAGGAACATTAAAAAACAGTTTATTCAGCTGATGGAGCAGTAATTTCTGCTGATAAAGTGGCAGTCTCGGCACCGATTTATTAGTGAATGGTAACTTTCACAAAGAGTTTGTTCAACAGAAAGAATAGTAAACCAACTCATTTGTGAAAAGTAACTTTTAAAACTAGTTAGTACATCTGAAAGATGAGCAATATCTGGTGTTAAATCAGTAGTATAATGACTGATTTATTAGTAAATAGTTACGACTTATTAAGCAGGAACACTACTTAGCAGGGAACTTCTTAAAAGTGTTTTACCGCATTAGTGTTTGTTCAACTTAGAAAAAAAATTTCAGTTGTTAAATCTGCAGTGCAGCAATCTATTTGTTAACGGAAATCAATGTTTACAAATATGTCTTAAAATAAAGCACAGAGAATTCCTATAACGTCTGTAATATCAGCATTGATCCTTAAGTAACTTTACAGTTACAAACAGTTTATTCAGAAGCAGTGTATATTTAAGTATGTATCAAAATATTAAAATCTAACTGATTACATTTCAATGGCATGTGATACGAGACTAGATACTTAAATTATTCAGACCATTACACATAGCAGTAATCATATACAGAATGATTCACAGCACCCGTATCACAGTTTTTTCTCAAAAACAACACGACACCGGCCGTTCGCGAAAAAATTGTGATAACTTTACCCTATATGAATTGTCGATTGGTAGTAATTCCATTCCCCCTAACATACATGAGGTAGGGGTACGGTACGGTGTCTGATACAGTTTGGTCAACATTTATAACACTTATAAAGAGTGGTGTGTGCGAATGAGTGTTCCCAGTTCGCAGTTTACGGTAGTTCTCTCACACCATATAGGTATTTACAGTATTTCCGACGTCCATTTGATTGTACGTACGCTAGGTAAGCACGCCAGAAAAACGACATGTTTAATGGATTTTTATTGTATTCATCCCTCAATTCCCCTTGTCCTCACTACCGGGTTTGCTGGGTAGTAGTGGTAATTCACATGCGCCCTTTTGAAGAATATTTTTCAGAACATTAGTACTACCCAAAAATACCACTTCTGGGAAAAAAAAATTGTATTTTACCCGTGCGCCGCTAATCTTAAAAATTACCAAAAAAATTCAGTATTCCGTTGATTGCTATATTTTTGGCAGTTATCAACCATATTATATTTACTTATGAAACTGACATCACATTGTCCTCATTTATAATACAGCTTTTAACCTATCTTAACCACAATGTTACAGATTTTAAAGGTACACACAAGACATGTGAAAGGAACAGTCTTGTCTAAAAATAAGCATCCCTCGATAGTCCTTATGCATAATATGCCGAATATATATTATATGGATAGGATAGTAATATTATTCCTGTAATTTATGCAAGTCACAAAAGTGGTACTTACCGATTCACATACACACCGCGTGCCTGGAATGCAGTCAATTCTTCGGCTAGAGCGGGCGGAAACAACAGTGCAGCCACCGTTCTACCAACTGAATAAACGAACATTTCGTATTACGGGGAAAAAAATACGTTTTCCAAAGACAATATATTGGATTCACAATTAAATTTATTAAAGCTCGTTTAATTAAAAAAAAAGCAATCTATAAAAGAATAAAGTTCATTAAACATAATAAACGACCGAACTGCCATTCATCATGTTGTTGTTGGTTTACGAAACAAGCTAACGTCGACGTCACCGCTACACTGTTAATTACATTCACCATACAGACAGATAATACGATACCTCCGTATATGCATCATATATCATTAATCAATAGCATCACAAATGTGTTTGGTAGTTTTCCAATATATAATTTCAACACATGTATAATCTCAAAGCACTATTTCCGCGGATCTTCAAACAACCTTGGTCGTGGCAACTTAACTTGCTTATTTATTTACTCCTCTTGATGAGATAACTTATTCCACTTATTCCACTTATTGCACGTTAGTGTGAACAGAAATAACGCTTGTTTACTTTCTGTTTTAGGTATGTTCAACCGTCGCCTACGATTCAGAGGCGATATATTTACATGACAGAGGTCGAAGAAACGCGCATGCGCGCGGAGTAATAACCGTTGGCCACACACAAGCGCACGCGCCGTATACAAATAGATTCTAGGACCACGACCAGATGCTTTCTCTTTCGTGGAGCCTTTTATTATTTAATTGAGAAATTAATTTGTATATGTACTTTATAGAACAACATTTGTTCAAATATGATACAAACAAAGTAAACATTTCAACAAAACTGCCAAAATCTCATTTTTAAAATTTTACTGAATGAAATTGTTATTTTGAAATGACATATTGATCAGTAATTATTGTACTTATACAAAAGTGAAAATTTTAAACTTATTCAAACTGTAATCGAATATGTTGTTTTCTCACTTTTTGATCAGTCAATTAGCTGAAAACAATAGTTTGGCCAGTGAAAAACCTTGCAACTTATTGAATCAGTGGAAAACCCACTGTTTCAGATTTATAGTGTACAATTTACTAGTTTTTTAATACTTTTGTACCTAATTTTCACTGTCATATCTCCTGTTTGAAAAAAGACAGGAACTTATTAATAAAATATAAACATTTTACTATTTTTTTACAAGCAAATAATGGACAATTAAGATTACGCACAAACATATAAAACAATTAGTAAAATGTAATTTTTCTATAACCGTAAATTATCAGTAATTACTACGAATCCGAAATTATGACGCGAAAAAGAATAATGTCTGCAAAAGAGGTGAAGCCAAGCCTTTACATCGAGGTCTTGAGAGACGATGAGGGTGAAGCGAGATGGCTATGGAGCAGCGTCGGAATGCAGGGGCGGGGGAAACGGGAGATCCCCGAAAAAACCCGACGACCAGCCGCATCGTTCGGTACGATTCCCACATGTGAAATCCGGTGGAGTGGCTCCCACCGGGATACGAGCCCGGTTAACCTAGGTGAGAGGCGAGCAGTCTAACCACTACACCACCGCGGCCCCTGTGCGAGTGGGCACACACTCGAATATGTGCCGTGCGATAAGGCTATTCTCATACGAGAAGCGTGTTTAAACAAACAACATGGTGGATGTCAAACTGGCACTTCCGTGAAAATAATTGAGTTTACAGTGAAATTTTAAAATTGTGAGTATACAGTATAGCTATAAATAAGGTGCAGCGAAATTACAGTGCAAAGCGATAAAACATAATTTATCGTCCTACACGTATTGGTTATAGCGGTGTTTTAGTGACTGCGTGGATATTGCCAAAGCCTGATGTTTTAGTTTCCACGTGTTCAAAGCACGTCGCAATCCAAGGTTTGTTAATTTATTTCGTTGCATGCCGTTTTATTAATATTGTAATAATTGTATCGTAAATATAGAAAATAACAAGATGCCAACGTAAATAACAAATAAGATTATATATCTATGCATTGATAGTATTGTACTTGCATTGCAAATTTTTATTTCTTTTACAGTTTTTGAGGTAAGATAATAAACAATTACCCAAAACGTTCTGCCTTTGGGAAGTTTCCTGCTGCTTAAAATATGAAACACATACATACATATATAATATTTATAAATCATAGGTCTTATAAAATTTAAACACTAATAGTATGTTATGTTACTTGGCAACTACTTAACATTTACAACCTAAATGAAAACGGTTTGAAAGTATTTGTTAATAGAATACAACTTTAACACATATGCACTATATAGAAATTTAATATTACGGGACTAAGCTACTGCCAATATTTTTTACTGACAAACTAGAATAGGTATTGTGGCTTTTATTTTAAGCTACTAGTCATGTTTAATTAAATTAATTGCAATTAGCTGTTTAAACTTGAAATTATTACCTGCATGTTGAGAAGCTATTAAATTAAAGCCCAACACAGGCAATATTTTCGTAAAAAAAAAAAATATTCACCGAATTACGTCATGGTTAATATCCACGAATTCCAAGAGAATAAGGTTGTGCTCTTCAACCGCAGCGTTTTAGAAGAAAGCCCGATCGAAAACATAAATATCCATTTAGCANCTTGAAATTATTACCTGCATGTTGAGAAGCTATTAAATTAAAGCCCAACACAGGCAATATTTTCGTAAAAAAAAAATATTCACCGAATTACGTCATGGTTAATATCCACGAATTCCAAGAGAATAAGGTTGTGCTCTTCAACCGCAGCGTTTTAGAAGAAAGCCCGATCAAAAACATAAATATCCATTTAGTANATGGTTAATATCCACGAATTCCAAGAGAATAAGGTTGTGCTCTTCAACCGCAGCGTTTTAGAAGAAAGCCCGATCGAAAACATAAATATCCATTTAGCAAATACTTGGAGCGCAACATGTAATTGGCCGTCGTGCACGAGCATTTTTCTCAGCTAATTTCACGTATAGTAATATGACAAAACAAGAGCCTTGTTACACTCGCACGCCACTCCCCTCGGTGACGGTTTGGTTTTTTGGTCCTCGACGTGGGGGTAGCGGCGTCATTTTGTGTTTGTGCCCATTTCGACCGTTTCCGTGAGTTAAATGGAGCTTCGATATTTGGATATTTCGTCTTATGAAGATTTTGTCGTCTTTTTTGTGTGTTTCGTTTGGAATCGTTGATGTTGACCGTGGGCGCAAGCCGTAGGCCATTACAACTCACAATAAAAAAGTATGCGAGCTGGGGGTGGTTGGAGATCTGCGTCGACCGTCTCGCTCACGTTGCGGACCGTGCGAGGCGTCTCGTATACGAGCTGCGATCGCGCGATCTCGAGCCTGGGACCCCAGGAGACTATGTTCTCGCTACATGTGCGAGTGCGCAAGATGGCGCGCACCACCTTCCGGCAAAAATTAACAATGCATTACCGATGCAGTCTATTCGCTGTTTCATCAGGTTTTTCGGATCAATCTTTAAAAAGTAATTCCCAATTATGACGATTTTAGTTGTCTCCTAAATCTGTCAAGTCGTGGCACAGGCGCTTTATGTAACATAGTGAACCGGCCCGGCTTCGTCCGGGTACAATTGAGTTTTACAGTGATACACTTATAAATAAATTGGGAAAAGACAGTTCATTTACGTGTAAACAGAATTATAAACTTATCTATGTTGGCCAAGGATTTTAACTGATTGCGGCAACCTAAAAGAAAGGAAATATTTTTTACCCGATAGCCAAGAAGTACGGTATTGTTTTTGGAGTGTATCTGTGCAACTATCGCGTAGTTACCACATTTCGGCTTTCCAGCGTCGATGTATGAAAATCAAAACGTGAGTTTAATCAAGTTATAGTTTTAGAAATAAGTGTATCAAAGTTAAATAATATTCCCTGCGGCACACATTTGGATGGGTGACCGTTTAGTGGCATAACACTTGAGCGCTTCCGGGCTTCGGAGGGTACTTTAAATATCTGGTCCTGGTTGTTATCGATTGATAGCAGTCGTTAATCCATTTCAGAGGTCCTTGGGCAGCCTGATAAACTCTGACACCAGAGGAAAAAAATATATTAGGGTCACGTTCCCAGCCGTTGCAGAATTAGGTTTTGTTGTTATTCCACAGAAACCGTACAATTTACCAGGATAAAAAGTATCCTATGCCCTATTCCAGGACCTAAAGTACCTACATACCAAATTTCATCAAAATCCGTTCACCTGTAATGGAGCTGAGTGGTAACAAACGTACACATAGACTTTCACATTTATAATATTATAATAGGATAAACTGATATCAATCGTGATCAAAATGAAATTTTACGTGCATTCAATCTGTATAATATTTCATTTTTAATAAATATTAATTTTTAAAGGGGAGCAAACAGGTGAGTTGGTAACGCCTAATAAGAAACAGTTATCTTGCAAAATGTTAATTAACTGGCTGAGGACGGATGATAAGCGTTTCCCCTTTGGTGTAATTTTCTAGACATTGTAAAGATTTATTTGCACGAGGCGCAGGAATGGCTTGGATGAAGAACTTCAGCAGCTCTTCAGAAAAGTTGGAAGTAACCGAGAATGAACTAATTATATAACTTATTAGCCTACTTCCCTCTACACATATAATATCAATTTTGATGAGTTTTTAAAATCTTAGATGGTATGTAGGCCTTGAGGTCCCGTAGACAGCTATAAGCATTAGAGATAGAACCAGAAACGTATGCAACACTAGCGAGACAATTACAAATACAAACGTGGCTTACCCAGGACTCGGGCTCAGAAACCCTCGTTTCGTAAGCTGGCATACAACGAACTGTATATTCGGAGCATTAACTTCGCTTGTAATCAGTCTAATGTTTTGATAGAAAGGGTTTACTAACCTGAAATGTTTACCGGCCTGTAATTTTGAAAATAGGTGTGTCAGTTACATAAATCATCTAAGTTTACATGGCTCGCCGTAACACTATTTGTGCACAGAACAGTGGCGTGTGGTGAAGTGTTGCAAGGCCAGCTGGAGCTTGCCCAGTGCTGTGCACACTCGGCGCACGCATCAGGAACTAGTAACCACAGGGGCGGTGGGGGAAACTATATATATTTTGCGGCCACGCACGAGAGAGCGGCGATGCACCAATACATGCGTGCTGTGACGTGAAATGAACTGCTGTGTTTAAGTGGAGCAACAGATTAACTATAGCACACAACAAAATGCAGCTTACCTTGCAACAGTTTACCACACGCCGTTGGTGCCAAAGTTGGTGGATATCAATTGATTGGTTCCCGAGATATGGCATAAAAGTTTATTTTCTCATTTGGTACAGCAGTGCAAACGGCCTAAGAAAGAAGCTCTGTATAGGCATGTATGATGCTTGTAATATATACTGTCTGCACAAAAGTATGGTTCAAATGGTTAAAGTCGTTTAATAGATATTACAAAGTTATCTAGACCGCCGTTTAGTAAATATGTGTCTGAGCCATTTAAATAATGTAATGTTACGCAGCTTCTGTTACCACTTCTTTCGTAGGAATTAGGTAACTGGCTACTGAAATATGGCATGAAAGTTCCATTTGCTCACCTGGCACTATCTTACAAAAATGCGAGAAAAAGACGCTCTCTGTAGTCGTATTTGATGCTTCTAATAAATACTTTACAATTTAAAGTTTTATTAAATTTTGTTAAATTTTAATGGGTAAAGCATGTTAATATAAATTATTTTTAATGCTACCATCAAAAAAATGCCTGACCCACCTCAAACATGCAAGTTACATGGCCCAGCATAGCACAACGTGCGTGCAAAATTCGGTGGGAATCGGTTTATTGGTCCCCGAGTTATAGGATAAAAACCTCCATATTTTCATGTAGCGCTAACTCCATTAATGGCGGACAAAAATGTTATGTATTGGTGTAATCGATGTTTGTTATGGAAACTGCCAGCGTATAAAGTTTGTTTTAAATTGTTTGGGCCATATGACACTCTTCTACCACTGTTTATTTACAGTATATCTGCTACCAAAAAAGTAAACAAGACATTTTTTACCATTTGCGTGCTGAATAAAAGGGGCAGGAGATTAAAAGACTTTCTAAAGAAAACATAGCATATAGCATACTACATTACGAGAGGTTTTCCTTAAAAATAAATAACAAAATCGCTAGGCAGTGGATTTCACACAATATTTTTTTAATTGAAATTTGAAAGTGGCGTTAGCAAACCATTCGCAAGAAAAATATAACAAAAACAACGAAATTGAATGAATATAAGAGAAAATGAAAGTGACTGAAAGAGTTTGAAAGAGGGGCCCCTTAACAATATTTCCTAATCATGTGTAGACATTTCCGAACAAAATAATACTGACATTTTGGTAAATAAAAATACTGAGTTGATTTTCAAAATTCTACTACACGGTATGGTTCCAGACACCAACTTGCAAGCAAAGGCAAAAATTAAATTCTTCAATTTAATTTCAAGTAATTTTTGTTAAAGTTCATAACAGCAAAAATAAATTAAAGAGCGTTTGTTGAACTTCAAGGCAGGCAGCAAGAATTCTCGCAGTCAAGTCCTCCTCATTCTCCACGACTGTTTTGTAATCAAGAATTTTGACGTGACCCCACAATAAAGTCGAATGCCCAGTTGTACCACTAACAGCCCTGAACCGAGATCCTAAGATCTTGGTTCAAACACGATATTCAGTTGGATCCGAGTTCCAAAGTACAAGTCTTGCACCAACGCGAACGGCCGAGTTCCGATCGTAGATCTCCTGAACTCGGTTCGGAACTAGAAATGAAATGAAACACTGCTTGTGATTGGCTCTCATTTCCTGACTTCACGATGCAACTGTTTAAGTTGAAGTTTGGAGACAATTAACAAGTTTTGTGGACATTATCTCTTAAGACTGAGAATTTAAAAAAATATTATTTAGTTGAATGCACTGTAAAATATCCGTTTAAGTTATTTTGTTTGATTGGAAGAAAAAAAATTGCACACATTTTTTTCGTTATTTTTAATACCAACATTATTGAAGAAGGTAGTTTACATAGAATTAGATGGTGCGACGTTTTATCTGTTTTAAGTAAAATAATTGTTGTACGAATTTTACTGAATAATATTCACGTGTGTATGATGTTTTAAATTTCCCCCCCCCCTAAAATTGAATTTAACGCTATGTGTTGGCATATTTTCAAACTACATTTGTCGGCGACGGCTTCTCTTTCGTGAGCAAAAATTTCAACGTGATATTTAGGTCGTGCGGAAAATTAGGACAGTTTCTGATATTCTGAATGGCTTTTCCAGTTTTCCGTTGTGTCTGCTCGGATGGATAAGCATGAATTTCGTTCCCTCTTTACAAAATATTAATACATCTTTAATTAAATAAATGCATTGGATCTTAAGCCTTTGTGAAATTTCTCAATTTACATTTTTCAACAGCAGAAATAAACCGTATCCATTTTTAAACTATTTAAATACTACTAAGTTTATTTATAGTAAATAAATATAGCTCTGATCTCGGATCGAGACTTCGAACCACCGTATTCGGCGGTTCAAAATGAAGTTCATCTCGATCTCCAGTCGTGCTCTGAACTCTAAAGGTGCAACATTTTTCTCTGTTGATCTTAGATCAAGTTCCTACATGATCTATGATTGAGGGATTAACCTCAATGGTACAAGCGGCCATAAGTGTGTTAAGTCGGGGATACCACGGAGTTCAAGCTAACGNCCCAATCGGCGGGGAAGGTGTCATTCAAGGGCTCCCGTACAGCACGTGTCATGTAAGAACTACATCTGTTGCCACACGCCGATTGCCACATATTCCAACAAAACAGACAACACGTTTCCCAGAAATCAGGTGTAGTGGGAAAATCTATTGGTCAATTAGGTTATTATTGACAAGTTGAATCCGAACGTTGACCGCGAATTTGTATTGATATGACCCGATGCATGTTTCATGTGTGTTATAACCATTCAACACATTACTGGTTTTAGTATTAAATATTCCGTCTATCGTGAACATAGCCTCATCACTCCACAATTGTATCTCACCAAAATTTGGATTGTCATTAATTTACGCTAATAAACTCACAAAATTGAACACGAAGTGGAAAGTGCGCTGTGCCAAGGACGGGCCTGCCTTTCTGTTGTTGGCTCCGACCAGCTGTGTACTGTTTATTATTGGCTGTACTGGAGTATGGCATGTTCGTCTGTGAGCTGGTTGGCGGGTAACACCAAGTCAGATTTCCAAGGCGCGAGACTGTTGTGCCGGTTCGAGCGGTCAGATTTCGGGTCCAAGCTGAAGTTATAGTTGTGTTGATTTATATTTTCTGTGATATGCATAGACCATTAAGCAATTGGATTAGTAAAGACATTATTTCCCCATAGCTGCCAAAATAAAAACCGGTGTTTTTTAATTTGCGGAACTTTCTGCTTTTAAAGTAAACGTGTTCGTATAGAAATCATGTCAATTTAAAGGGAAGGGTTTGAAAGTGGAAATGCCACACTAGTAGAAAAAGGTACAGTTTTCACTTATGGGAGTCGATCTTAAAAAAAATTCTCTAATATGCAGAATTTCAGCAGTAGGTTTCAGTTCGTTATTGAGATACCTACAATAATATTTTGCTGTCTTCAAAGAACAGTACTAAGGAGTGTGAAATATTCTACCAAATTTGGTGGGGATACACTTCAGTTCCAAATTAAAATTATGTGCGCACCAAAATGGGATACGGCCTCCCATGAAACTTAGTTTCTTCTATAACTTGTAATATTTATTTCGGGTTAAATACAGTGAGAGCAGCGATGTGCTGGCAACGGCTAGCAAGAAATAGTTCACAGTTAAAATACACTGAAGAGCCAAAAAAACTGGTACACCTGCCTAATATCGTGTAGCCGCCCCCCTCCCACCCCAAGCACGCAGAAGTGACGCAAGACGACGTGACATGGACTCGACTAATGTCTGAACGTATGCAGGAGGCAATTCACACCATGAATCCTGCAGGTCTGTCCACAAATCCAATCTGCGCCAATTTGAGAAAGGGTTGAACATCTATCTCGTATNAAGGGTTGAACATCTATCACGTTTAATGATTCTCGTCAGTCGTCGTTTGTCCCGTTCTTTCACGATCTTTTTCCGGCCACAGCGATGTCGAAGATGTGATATTTTACCGGATTCCCGATATTCACGGCACACTCGTGAAATGGTCGTACGCGAACTTCCAAATGCTATCGCTACCTCGGATATGCTTTGTCCCATCTCTCGTGCGCCGACTATAACACCACGTCCAAACTCACTTAAATCTTGATAACCTGCAATTGTAGCAGCAGTAACCGATCTAGCTGCCGACCGTATCGCGTTACTCTGATTGGTTCCATACCTCTGTTATTTGCATACGCACGCCTATACAAGTTTTTTTTTTTGGCTCTTCAGTGTATATATCTATAGAATTCTACACAGTTCGACGTATCTGGATCAAATTTGGCAGGGATGGTGTTTCTTCAGTGCCCACTTATAATATGGTGCAGGCCAAAATGTACTCCGGCCCCCAATTGGACCCAAACCCCCCAAAATCCCTTAAACGGGGTTGTGTATCTCAATTCTGCATTGTTCTATGGATCTGAACCCAATATGGCAGGAATGCTTTTTAGTAGCCAACTTAAATACTGCGTAGGCAAAAATTAACTCGGCCCCCTGGGGCCGCGGTGGCCGAGCGGTGAGTCTGCTCGCCTTCCACCAACGCAAACCGCGTTCAATCCTAGCCTGGTCACTCCCGGATTTTTGCAAGTGGGAATGATGTCAGACGATGCTACTGGTCGGCGGGTTTTCTCGGGGTTCTCCCGTTTCCCCCGCTCTTGCTTTCTTGTGCTTCACCCTCATCATCGGCTTTCAAGACCTCGATGTTAAGAGCCAACCAAATCTCTTCACTCGACCCCCTCCCACTAACACAATTGTGCCAAAATCATCTAAAATGGGTTATGCATTTCTCATTGTCTTCTAATACCGGGACTACGCCGAATAGTTGTACTGGTACTTCATAAGTGTGACTGCACGTTTATCGATAGCTCCAGCATTACGTATGATAATGGAAAATTGCCAATGGCCAACAGTGGCTGACGATTTGTCAACAGAACTGTGAAAACCATGCGATAGAACGGTGGTGTCTAATTTGTTTCAGCGTGCTTCACTAAAAAGGGCGGCCGCACCGGTGTAGCAGTCAGACTACTCGCCTCCCACCAAGGTGAACCAGGCTCAATTCCCGGCGGGGTCACTCGAATTTTCGCATGTGGGAAACGTGGCGAACGCTGTAGTTAGCCGGTGGGTTTTCTTGGGGATCTCCTATTGCCCCTGCCCTTGCATTCCACCGTTGCTTCATCTTCTCATTTCACCGTCACCGGCGCGTATGGCCCCGCTGTCAAATTCTGACCTAAACGTCTCAAATCTACCACTTGTCTATAGTCTATTCACAGTTTCTTCACGCTTTTTGTATCAAACGTTCGAAAATACTCCATGTATAACGTGTTTGGTTGTTTCCTAAATACGTAATGTATCAGAAGCATTTTATACCTGTATTAACATAGAAATGCCTTAAATTTTTTTTTGGGTTAAATTGAACTTTTACTTATATTTTATCCATAACTGATAATATTTCATTTATAACCAACTATAACCGAGTGAAAAAAGGTGTGTTGGTAATGCCTAGTAAGAAATAGTTCTTATGCAAAATAATATTACATTGAGTGCGCATGAATGTGGTGCGTTGGCCTCCTGGTGTAATTTATTTTGTAAACTTTGCTTGCATGAGGAGGCGGAAGAATATCCTGGAAGTAGAAAATTAGTAGGGCTTCAGAAAATTTGTAAATAATCGTGAATGGAGTATAATAAAATTGTGCTTTGTTAAAAAAAAATTGGGGTATGGCTCTGTCGGGAACACAGCCTTCTGTTTGACTTGAATACGAGTATGTCTGCGTTAGCTAGAAATATTTTGATTTTGTTTGGGATATGGCAATGAAATGAAAGTAACGGAATGGCCACTTGGTTTTTATGGCTCAAATCGACAGGTCTAGACGATACCTTTAGTTTGGCAGCTAAATCAGCACGCTAGCACATTGTAGTCACGAGATTTAATGGCAGCAAATTTTCACCCACGCCCAAAAATGCCGCGGGCCACCACGCGAACCTCAGGAATGTGCGTCTCCAATTCAAGGCCATGCTTGCATCGTAGTCGTATACCCACTCGAAAGAAACCACATTTATTTCAATCGCTTTACGTGCCATGAAGTTATGGTGTCGGAATGGATCACTTCGTAAACGTTACATCGCCGTTTTCCATCGTGGTACCTCGATCTTATTTAAAAGACGTGTTCAAGCAAAAAAAAAATATATTTTTCTTAGTTAGAGGAAGTGAAATTAACTTCCAAAGCACGTATTGGTGTTGACAACGGTGCTGACCCCGAATTCAAGTAATGAGATTTTGACAGGTCAATTCGCAAATTAACCGTTATGTGTTAGGTCTCAAAAATCTGTTCCTGCTCTAGTGTAAATAGTCTCACGTTCTAATATACCATGAGGTCACTCCTTTTAGATATATACACAAGTCGGGCTAGGCCACTACTGAAGAACAACGTGGCTCTGGTTGCTAGAAGGAAGTCTGGATTAGCACGTTTGGTTGCCGCCAATTATTCTTGGCCCAGGTTAAAAAATAATTGGAACACCACGCGTACATCGAAAATTTTCGCACGCGTGTAAAAAGTGCATTAGTATCCGTTTTACTGGGATGGTTATTCCAGTTATCGAACTTATCCTGACTGGTTGTAAGTGCCATGCCAATGGTCTGGAAGTGCTGTCTGTAACTGCAACAGACGTGCCAACCAACAGTCCGCAGGGCTCCACTTATATTGCTGTGTTACTACTTGTGATGGCATTTGTTGTCCGCACTCTACTGCGTTGAAGAAACTACTCACAAGGCCACCGAATACGTAGGTAATGCAAAAGAGAGAGGGCGAGAAAGGCAGAGCTTGAAATGGAATCGAAGTAGGTAACCGTTACTTTCTTGGATGATACGAATCGCGCGCGTGTATCTGGGGTTACTAAACAGAAGAGTACAAAGATAAAGATAAGAGAATATAAATAAGATTGGGAATCGTTGTGGAGGGAAAGAATATTGAAGGGATTTAGGTAGAGGAAGCCAAGGAGAATGTCGGAAGCCTCAGAAATGCAATTTTACGACGGCAAGGGAAATATCAAAAAAGGAACACATCCGGAGCAGGTTTGGATGATGTTTACAGCCCAATCCTGTAACGATTTGATCTTTCGGGCAGCGTTGTTCAAATAAAATTACTCTATGGAATGGAATGCTGGTAGTGGGAATTCAGCGCCAATTGCTTATTTGTATTTACTGTATCAGTATAATTTCAAGAGTGGTAGATATGCTGGATGCAATTAATTACATAAATTAATCTGCGTTACGTCATGTGTGCGTAGAAAAATAGTTAGATGGAGACCACTTCTTCCTCTCTGTGCAATCATACTGGCGATACGGAACTATATTCGATTTTGAAATACATTTATGTTATGAAAAATTAAGGTATAGCCTGTTCACGGTCAACTGAGCACTTTCGAAAGCCCTGCTTAAAATCTCCTTGTGTGTACTTTGAGTACTCTTCCACCATATGTAAAATTAACATTGCTATAGGCCTGATAACGTTATTCACGCGCCAGCCTAGTAAACCTGTAAAATTATTAACAAAGTAAATATTTTACAAATTTTCTCACTTTTACACTTGCATACCTTAAAAAACATAATTCAGTATTCACAAATGTTTACCCGACACTTTAAACTTAACGTTAAGGCGTGGAACTACTTTTCCTCCACCGTTACCAACTCTACCAGGAGCATGCCACTCCAAGTTCTCGTTAAAATATATTCAGGTAGGCGCGACATTTTTTAAAGGTTCAGTTTAAAAGTGCTTAAATAACAGTGAACAGTCCCGTAATATATACCTACACACAGAGCAGTTAAAGCAACTTAAATAACATTTTAATAACATCCTTTAATTTTTTTACATGATTTATTGTAAGCCAATTTAAATTTGCTAAGAAAGCTTACATGCTTCTAACGACATGGCTGATACACATACACCAACTTTACACAAAGTAATTTCAGCGAAATATAAAACTCAGTTGCCGCGAGGCACTCATCTATTCTATAAACCAATCACGTAAGTCTTTTCTCGGATTTAATTTGCTTCATGGCCCGAATTATGGTTTCCTTCGGCAACTGCTGAATGGATTGGTCTTGCGCTACGCAGTTCTAAGCACCAAGCACCTGGTTATCCATCCATCAGCTCAGTTGAGTTGAGAGAATTGGGCGGCTCTCAACGAGATCATTAGAGCCTATGAGGGTGAAATGAAGTGATGATGGAGCTGCGACGGAATGCAAGGGCAGGGGAAACGGTGGATCCCTGAGAAATCCCACCGACCAGTGGCATCGTCCGGCACGATCCCCCCTTGCCAAACTTGGGGAGTGACCCGGCCGGGGATTGAACCCGATTCGCCTTGGTGGGAGGCGAGCAGTCGAAACGCTCAGCCACCGCGGACACGTCCATCAGTTAAAAAAATATTCTTCATTCAATCAGCATGTATGGAATAAAACTGAAGGAGCAGTAATACCTAAAAATCACATCAATCCACTATTGTGCAAGGCTTTTTGCTAGACCCTACTTTTATATTTATAAATATTAAAACACATTTAATCCGTGCGCCGTACTCATGAATGCGTGCGATTGGCTACCTTTTGTAGTAGAATCAAGAGCCCCATGAAGCAAAGAAAGTTCTGGCGGGTACTTCCTCAAAGGGGATGCATAACCACGTAGAAACCATGAATTTGTACGTACGTTCATACATTTGTTGCCTACTACGTTTTTATAGAGAACTCCTAAAAATATTCCTATCACGTAAGGGGCGTACATTAGCACCTAAAACTGTTTATTCGAGGCAATGAGCATTGTATACTATTGCACGGAGTATAATGTTGAAAGTGCCTTTGTGGTTGTGGAAGTACGATCCTAAACGCGAGGAACAGCAAGTCACAACTTATTTCCCAACGTTACTGAACAGCACTGCGTTCAGTTCCAGCTTACAGAAAATACTAACATTACATTTCTTCATTTGTAGTCAACATGTGGAACCATACACATACAAAACACAGACCGCTAAGCACGTGTACATGTTCCGATAATGTTTTGGTTTATTTTGTCCTGGAAAGAACTCTTTGTTGAGTGAGCAGGGCGACAAGACATCTGAAGACTAAACTGATGACCCAAAACTGCCAAAGTTGTAAACCTTATGATGACGCCGCTTCACTGGGTCCTTTCACCGCAGTGTTGAAAACCGGTAACCAAAACTTGAAGAGTGAGTGAAGAGATATGGGCGGTTCTTAACAGCGTGGTCTTGAGAGAACCAAAATTTACGGCGAATTACAGTCACTGCGTTGACCAGTGAGTGCGCGCTGACCGAGTGCCTTGTGTTCCAGTCGTAGAGTGAGTATGGGGTAGAGCGATCTCGCTGGCTGCGCAGAGCCAATCTCCGTGTCCCATCATTGAACTACTTTTCTGCCAACACGACTATCATAAATAACGTGGATAGGATTTGAGGCTAGAACGCTGTTTAGTAAACAAATGCTTTGAGACGTTTCGATACTTCCTATGACCATTTTGTAATGCAGTTTGATGAAATTAAAATTGGTACAAGTATTTTATTCATATAAAAATGCCCGCCTTTTGAAAATTAAGATATAAACGAAACAGTTCATTGCTGTTCACGACGTGACTTTGACAGTTGTGTTGGTTTGGGGTAGACCAATGTTGGGTACATGCGCAGAATACGAAGAATCGGTTTACCTCATAGACTTAAGATGAAGTAGACCGCTTAATCGTCTTCTGCGCATGTACTCATTATTGCCCTACCCCAAAGGAACACAACTGTCAAAGTCACATGGTCAACAATGATTAACGTGTTTGTGTATATCTTAATTTTTAAATGTATTAATTAATTGTGTTAATAAAATACTTTCACCAATTTGAATTTAATCAAACTGCATTAAAAATTGGTTAGAGGAAATATACAAACATTTCAAAGCACTTGTTTATTAAACACTATTCTAACCTCAAATCCAATCCGTGCCATTTTTGCTAGCCGTATTGGCAGAAAAGCAGTTCAATGTTGGGAAACGGAGATTGGTTGTGCACAGCCAGCGATATCAGCCTACCTCATCTTTAGACAACGGTTCCAGTTCGTCTGCACTCTCACTGAGTGCAGACGTTTCCCATGTAGCAGTTGTCCGTCGCACTGAAAAAAATCAACTGTGTGCAATTTTTGCCACTCTCTCTCAAGAACCTGCGCAGAAGCTTGAGTGCAAATGTGACGGACAAACAAACACTTCGAGTAAGGTTCATTCTACTCAGGTTGGGAAGTTTGTGAAGGTTGTCACATCATTGACGTTCACCTACACCGGATATTATCAAGCGACAAACTACGTTTTCAAGCTACGCGGGGGACGGAGGCTCGTGAAACAGTCATAAATAACTTACCTGTATGATGGTGTACGAAGGGACAGTCTGACTGCGTGCGGCCTGCTGGCGAGCTGGTACACACATGATCACGGGGATGGTGAGACTGCATCTTCGTCGCGTCGTCCCATCCCTTCATACCCCTTCTCCTGAGGCCTTCTGTGGAGTATGAGTGCTGCCCGTGGCATCACGAAGAACCACCAGCGGCGTCCAAGAATATTTGAAAATATTCGAGGGATTTCCGTATGGCCGGCGTTTGGAATAAATAGGGGTGTCGTCCTGCTTTCGGGAGAGAACGACAGAGGGACTCGAATAAGCAGGTTTGAGTGGAACTGATGTTCCGACGTGAGTATGGGGTTGGTGGTGATGATGGTGATGATGATCGCCAATATCAGGTTTAAATTTATGTTAAAATGGTTTCAGAAATATTATGCAACTTTTTAATGTTTTACATTTTAAATCTACTCAGAGTACTGAAATTGTATGACCATAGTGGCACCATATTTTAATCAAGTTTGTAATACAAATTTCCTACATCTTTCGTACTAAATGCCGACCTCCCGTGGTGCAGTCGGTTGGTGCGCCACCGGTCTGGGGTGCGGGAGGCTCTGTGTTCGAATCCTAGGCAAGGCGTGGGTGTTAGTTTAAGTTAGGCCACAAGTTAGTTTATAAGCCGTCCCCTGTTAAGCCTTCGGGAATAACACCGGAGGACGCTAATGAGCCCTTTCCAATTCAAATTTTGCACTGATTTATATGGGGCATATTTTTTATATAAAAAAGATATATCTTGGGTCCCAAATATAATAAGTGAAACCAATTTCTGTGTGTTCCAACTTTCACAAACCTTATTACAAACATTATCTCATTATCCCTCCAAACTGTTTTTTTTTTTTGCATTCAGACTTTGTTGCGAACGTTTTAAGTGTAAAGGTTCAATTTCTTTTGCCACGGAAGGCAGTGAAGAAGGAGTGTCTGTCACAAGTGTCTGAAGTTTTTCAGAATAAACTCAATGCTTTTAGTTTAGCAACTAAAAGTTTTCACCGCCATATTGCACAGGTATCGCATGTGTCTCGGATGTTTCCATTTTGTATGAAAGTATAAGGTATAATTGCAATTTTCATTAAATAAATAAAATTTTGTAAAATCTTCCGATTTGTACTGTGTTAGAATCTACGTATATAATATAATATATTCTTCGCACTACAGCGGAAAAATTTCAAAATACATTCGCATATTTAATATTCTGTCGTAAACTAGATTTAGCAAAACGTTGGCTTACGCAATAACTTTATTAAATTATGACAAACGTTTCGAAAAAAAATTGTGAAATTATTAAAAATAAATTTTTTTGGGCTTTCTTAAGCAGTTTCCATAAGGGAAAGGAGAAAAGTACAATGGTCCTTTTGACAACAGCCGTATATATTTCGCACTTAAATTAGTAACGTTTTTCCATTTAAATAGGCTTGTTTACATATACTCAACGCCAAACACAGATGTACTTTTACTATTTGCTCTTGTAAAGACCACTGGGAAGCGTGAATAATAGTAACATAATAATGATAATATTAAAAATTTTGGCTGGGGCAAGTATATATCACAATTCGAGCCAAACACGAAATTTTACACAAAAATAAATAGAATTCCTTCATTTACCGCCAGCTTAAAAACGACATCTTTGGAACGTGAGCGCGTCTTGCGGCGTAAATTTTCTCTATGGGAAAATTTCACATAAGAAATCTCGTTTTGCTCCTAACCTGAGTAGAGTAAACATTATTTCACAGAATCACGATATAATTGCAGTTTTCTAGTTTTCAGAACGCACTGAGTGCGCACCCAGTGCTGCCGATTGAGAACGCTGTTAGGAATGGGTGACAAATGGCTGACATTTCGTGGGCGAAGGAAGAATGCACAATGCAGTTAATTCAATGGCGCTACAGAAATTCCACTGAATGAACTTAACGGAATAGAAAAAATGAATGTGATCCAGTGTAATGAGATTAATAAAAAATACGGTATGAACAAATAATGATATTATAGCCACTTAAAATATGTACGTAGCTATTTTCGAAATTTAACAGACCAGAGAAAACAACAGATATCTCTTGCTCTGCAGTCGCTATAAAGACGGAATGATACACGATTGTTCCCTATAGTTCTATTATTCTGCACGTAACATTTTTCTGGCTCCACTTCCGTTAATATATTTCACAGCAATGTCTACAAAACTGGAATCATCAACACAGATTTTATACCACAGTAATTCCTGAAGAACATATGTCTGACGCGAAAACAATTAATAATACTATTACAGGCGGCCGCTCTTTGAGCGTGCGAGGCACGGATGATTTATTGACGCACGCGCGCGCGCGCGCGCTGTCAGTTGCAACAGCAAAGCAGCGGATTTTCACAAAGGAATGTTTACAAAGTGTGCCTGTTATGCCTATCAGAGCGCGCGCTGCTACGTACCTTGGGCATTGGGTGTCTTTGAGATATCTGAAGAATATTCTGGATTACTGACGTTGTTTCTCTCAGCTAGACTCGGGGTGCGGCGAACCTTCCAGGTCAAGGGTATATAATGCGCACTGGTCCTCCGAGCAGGCAGTTGTTGAATGAATGAGTTTCAGCGATAGACGATTAGGGAGAAGAGAAACGCGCGCGGTGAGATAAGTGACCAGTGGGAGGAAATCGGTGACTGCGAACACCAGAGCAGTGAAGAGTACGACTGCAGGCTGGACTATTGAACTGGATGCGTGAGTGAAAGACATTACAAAGTATGGAAACAGGTAGAGTGAACTTGTGTTAATGATTAGTATGAGTTAATTAACAATAACCATACAGAGACATGAAGGACGTTAATCAGAGTTGAATTAGACATTAAACTTCGCGNTATGGAAACAGGTAGAGTGAACTTGTGTTAATGATTAGTATGAGTTAATTAACAATAACCATACAGAGACATGAAGAAGGACGTTAATCAGAGTTGAATTAGACATTAAACTTCGCGCTCACTGTGAAATAAAAAGAGTAATAGTGTAGATGGATAATTTAATACTGAAAATAAGAGCTGTGTGAATACATTAAATCAAATCTAGTTATTTTATTTTGTATTAAGACCTCCATCCCTCAAGAACTCAGATACGCCCCTGAGGTGGCATGTAACAATACATATCTTTAAATTGCAAAGAGTTATATAATGCGATTGGCTACTATTTCTAATACATTCACGATGAATGAAATAATTTCTTGTTGTACTGAAAATCAGTTTATTATTGGCTTGAACGTTATTTAGGATTATGCCGGTTTTAGAGCCTACAGCAGCGCAGTGGCTTGTGGTGAAGTGCTTTCTCAGTGCTGTACACACTCGGGACACGCAGCAAGAACCAGTAACCAGAGTGGAGCCGGGACAATCTAAATATACTGCGGCCACTTACGAGAGAGTGACGAGGCACCCATTACACACGTGCTGTGACGTCAAATGCACTACTACCTTTAAGTGGCCGATGTGTAAACTAACAAATGACTAGGTATGGTACAGAGCAAAATACAGCTTACCTTGCAACAGTTCACCACACGCCGCTGTAGGAGCGGGAAATTATGTGACATAAAACCGGTTACCCTACATATTCATGTCATAATTACTGTCATCAATGTGTGGTAAACAGGCTTGTACTACTTCTAAACTTATAAAAATGAATTTTCTTCCTCAATGTTAATACCCCAAATTTCGAACTAAGAAGAGATACTACAAAAAATTTTTAATTCGCAATGGAAAAGTTATTTTCGTAAATACTATTCTCAGCAGGCCTATTAACAATTGAATAGCTAATTGTATTATTAATGTTTTGCACACCCATGACAACCTTAAGAGATGAAACTTCCTAAATACTTAGAGGATTGTTTGGTGAACACGCCACCAGAAAATAAATTTTTAGTGGCCACGAAATTTGGGTGGCAACTAAAAAAAAATCTTGCATTCACTACCAGTAGAATGATTTATATAAGTCGCGGACAATGGAACAGGGAAGTAGGCGTCAGGCGCCGGCCGTCATGTTGTGACGTCGCCCAACCGTCATCTTGGATCCAGGTGGCCTTGACCCCATGCCCGTAACCTTGAATGACCTTCAACCAAAACAATTTCTAAAAATTCCCAAAAAAATTATAACACAAAAAATATTTTAAAATTTCTAAAAAAATATTATTAACAATTTATTTAAAAAATTTTTATAAAAAAATTTATTCAAAAAATGTACATTTCCGGAGGTCTCCCACAGCACCATTGTCCAGCAGACGACTAACCCCCCTCCAATCAATCACATCATATTGACATTCCTCTCCCTTTTCCAATGTTTCTCAGTGGTTAATTAATCGGCAGGCCTCTTCTACCGAAGCACCTTTGCTTATTCTGTCGAAAGCACTCCACCCGCAATATTGGTATTTTCGTTTGTCATTTGTTTACATTTCCAACACTTACGTAGCACTGATGACTCCAACCTATATATTAGATCTGGGTCACCTTTACCTTTACATCACATCTGTGACCTTAACCAGATGTCAATAACCTTGGATAACCTTTAATCCAAAAATGGATTCTAAAATCTTTCATAAAATTCAAAAATTCCAAAAAATATATAAAAAATTAGAAATTTAATTAGACAGTTATTGTTTTATGAATATTTCGATAAATCTCGCAAATTTTCCATCAATCAGCACCACAATCAGCACCACTTAGCACCACACGCACCACAATCAGGGGTCATGTATGGGTCATAACGGGTCATTTATGGGCCATTATGGGTGATTATGGGTCATCTTGGGTATTTTATGGGTAAGCATGTGTCATTCAGGAGTCATGTAAGGGTCATTATGCGTAATTAAAGGTAATTATGGGTAATTAGCGTCCATTAGGCTAATTAGTGGTCATTATGGGTAATAAGCGGTCATTGTGGGTGATTAGCTGTCGTCATGGGTAATTCGCTGCCATTATGGGTAATTAGCGGCTTTAGGGTAATTAGCTGTCATTATGGATAATTACGGGTAATTAAGGGGCCAGTCTTGTGAGGGGTCGCTCTGCCAGTAGTCAGTTGTCTGCTTTAAGTGTGTCCATGAGTTCAAGTTCAGCGAAGATAACACGAGGACGAAATATTTTTTCACATTAAAAAATCTATTCCTGGACAGGTAGCGATGATAAGTTAGCGGCTAGCGAGTCAGTCTTAAGTTTTTTCAACTCGTCTGGTAGGGTCCTTCCCACACTAACCGTAATGTACATTGTTTACGAATTAGAGCTAATTTTTTTCCCGTGGCAACTTGCGTGTGAGGTTTTCTTTCTCCAGTAGATTGTTACAAAATTGACTTTGGTGAAAGGGTAACTAACAGTAAAAATTGTTTTTACTGTATCTTGTTTTACATTTGGCGTGTCTGTTAATACTCGTGACTGACATAACAAATACTTATGCTAGAATTTATTTAAGTGCGAAAGATTCCAAGTCTTGTTAGCTAGCAAGAATTCCGCTGGACGGACAGCGCGCTGTAGATAGCTGTGAGCTAGCTGCCAGCTGCCTGCGTGTTCAGCAGGAGGCGCAAAGTACAACTTACGGGTGCCAACTCGTGAATACTGCATGTGGTACCAACCCACACCTGCTGCCACTCTCGCTGCCGGCGCTGAAACGACGCGTCTTACATATGTATGGAAGGCCTCGTTTCCTAAAAAAATTTTTTTCCATCATTGGTGATTACAGATTATGTATGATTCTCGTAGACTCTTCGCGACCTGATGCACTGGAATACTTGAACTTACCTGTGCGCTATGGTAGGCGATACTAAAAATAAATGTACAGTAGATGTATGGGGAGGAAGGGGGCTGGAATGAGGTGGAGACTTGCCAACTAATTAACGGACTCGAGTAATTGACTGATTAAATAACCAATAAAAAAATTAGGGAGGATGATGGTGGAGGAACCTTCGGAAATGTACGTTTTTTAAATACATGTTTAATGATAATTTTTTTAATAAATTTGTAATAATAATTTTTAGAATTTTTTAAGTTTTATAATTGTTTGAGATTTTTAGGGATATTTGGTTGAAGGTCATTCAAGGCCACGTGCAGGGAGTTCAGGTCAAAGTCAACGTCACGGGCCAAGGTCAACGTCACTAGTCAAGGTCACATGGTTCCAAGATGACAGTTTGGTGACGTCACAACAGAACGGCCTAGCGCTTACTTACCTGTTCCCTTGTCCCAGACTCATCTAAATCATTCTATTGGCAACTATACGTTTGAAAATCTGCGCTCTAGTTTGGAGGTGAGTGCAGACGGTGCCCTTAAGGCTGTTGTCGGGTTGAGAATTTGGTATCAGGAAACACGTGTTAGTGAAATTCTGTTTTTTGAAGCCAATTTCGAAGATAAAAACTTGATACAAAAACCTAATTGTGAAAAATTAAACTCTCAAGCTCTGTATCGAGGTAAATAAAACAATTTGTTTTTTTTTTTAGTAATATTTTATTTAGTTATTAAGTTTTCTGATATTTCCAGGAAACAGGCTATACATTAATGTTGTAAAAGGCTTCAATAACAAAGAAGCACGTATTTTTCTGTTTACAATATAATTGTTGCTATATATATATATTTATATATCTTTAACAGGAACGCCAAAAAGCTGAATTACATTAAAATGTATTTTTCTATGCCAAATTNAAATGTATTTTTCTATGGCAAATTCTCAACCAGGCAACAGCCTTAACAGTGAACAGTCGATGCTGGCGATGTTTATTTTTAGATACGGCGGAAAGGACGCTGCGTGGACAGGAATAAATATCTCCGGTGGCTTCTCAAAAGTGGTTAATTAACCGCGAAACGGCCATATCCACCCATCTATCGGCCTGCAGCGGAAGTTAACAGCCTGCCACCTTTCCTCTTCCGCGACTCGTTCCGCTCATTCGCCAGCTGCGATTTTCTAAAGCCGCCACAAATCTCTTTCCTTTCGCCGCCTCCTTCTTCCGGCGCCTGGCCGTCCGCCACAGATACCATCTCCCCGCGCGGTCACTTCGTTAGCCCTTTCCCCGTTTTCATCGACCAGCCGCATTCTTCCCAGTGTTCCTTAACAGCTTTCACGTGACAGAAACGGTTCCTATGTTTCAAGGATATTAACAAGATGTCGACAGCAATTTGAAATAAAAATACAAAATCCACGGGAAGATATCATTTACAATATTTATACCGCAGTTACAGGGATTACACTTTCAATTTTGACGATACGAAATTACATACTTACACCAGCCACAGCCAAAATTGAGTGTTAATACGTTGTTAAAAATCGCCAGAGGGTATATCCGAGTTAATGAAGGATGGAATTTCCTCTCTCCAAGAGTCACACTGAGTAAGACGAGGGCGATGACCAGAACATGCTTTCAACGATAACCTCAGATATTAAATTCTTAAGGAGGAGGGGGGGCACGATTTCTGGTAGGCTTATTCGGGACACACGTCCATCTTCCACGGGAGGATTGTCTGTACCTTCGCACGTGTTCTTCTCCGGCTACTAGTGATATCAGTACTAGCCAGAAAAGGAAATGTGTATGTGTATATATACACACACATACGTGCTGCCACTCTTCATCGTTTCCCTTCGGGCGTGCGACGTGCAGTGCTTCAAGAGCATCACCGGTAACTAGAAAATAGCGTGCCCTTCACATTTGATCTTTAGTTTAGTTTTTCTCATGGGTAATGGGATAGACTCGTACTCGGGGGAGCTCGGGTTTTGTTCCTGACGGATTAAACGGGCTGACTAACTGACCAGGTAGCTATCGAAGCCAGCTGTGATTTGTGGAATTACCAGTAATACATAAATTTGAATATTTAATGTGGCCATTGCTGAGCGCTAAAATCTGCGCGGTGAAGATATGAAATATTAAAAAATATGAGTGCGTGGCAGAAATATTAACCAAAATTTGTAAAACGGAATTCTATGAAAACAAAATAAAAAAATTTATTTTCCATATTTTAATAACGTAAAATTTTCATCAAGTCTCGCTTTCAGTTAAGCCGATATAATGAACCTATGTAATATTCTGAACGTAAACGAACAGCAATTCAATTATAATTAAAAGACCGAAAAATATTTATGATACGTGAACCTTCACAAAATAGAAAATATGTTTAATTAATTAATCGCATATTGTTTCGTTATTTTACACAATATCAATGCACAGACTTTTTACTGATGTTAGTTATGTGTTTTGTCCTTACATAATTACATATGAACATAAATACGGGCATTAATTAACATATTTATTCTTATTCAGGTCTGCGGGGTGTTTACGATATGCGCATTTTCTTTTGTGCAATTCCTTAACGTGTATCCAACGTAACGATTAACGAGTCGAATGGACACTTCAAATGAAGTGGGAGCGAATTTCCAAAATATTTTAATCGTTAAATACTTTTTCAGAAACTTAAAGACTAGCTAAGAAGCGGTTTTTTTCCTCCAGCTGTATCTCAAAAAATAAATACGGTGTTGATGTGGATGGAAGGATTGGCAACTTTATTGAAATTTGCTAAAGGTGTTCCACCAATTGAATAGGAGGATCACTACTCAAGAGCGTTCAAGAGTGTTCAAAAGGCTAAAATTGTTTTCAAAATTTCTAGCATATTACATTTAATTTTGTTGCGAGATGAAACAACAATGCGATAACAATTAATGGGCAGTAGTAGAATGATTTAGATGAGTCGTGGACAAGGGAACAGGGAAGTTGGGACTAGGTGTGGGCTGGCCGCCATGTTGTGACGTCACCCGACCGCCATGTTGGTTCCAGATGACCTTGACACATGCCCGTGACCTTCAACTTGACCCATGGCCGTTACCTTGAATGACCTGTAACCTAAAATTTCTAATAAATCCGAAATAATTTATAAAAATCATAAAATATCCCAAACATTTATTCAAAACGTATTTAATAAATTATTTAAAAAATGCATTAAAAAAAACTTACATTTCCGAAGGTACCACCGCCCTTGTCAATTTTTATTGTTTATTTAATCGGCCAATTACTTGCCTTCGTTAATAAGTTGGCAGGTTCTCCACCCCCTCACCCATACTCATTTCATCGTATGCAGGCATCTTAATTTTTTTTTCGTTTGTCATTTGTTTTCATTTTCAACACGTAGGTGGCACTAGTGTATCAAATACCGATTTCCCCACCAGGCGAGCAGGCAATTTAGCCACCAGGTGGCAGCCATATTTGTTTATGTTTTTAACATATAGGTGGTGCTGCTGGCACCCTCAATATTGGATAATATTTTTAACACATAGGGGGCGTTAATTTCTCGATTTCTCCACCAGAAGAGCTGTCAGAATCCACCCACTCTGTCGATTTAACCGCCAGGCGAGCTGTCGACATTGATATTTTTCTATAAGCATAGGAAAATCTGTAATTTTCATCCTATTAAAAAAAGTATTTTTCCAATTAGCAATATACCTACATGCATGATGCGGGACTTTGACTACCTGCATAATAGATTAAATCTCTATTTTTAATAAAAAAATTTAAGTTGTTCAATTTTAAAAATTATTTTTATTTAATTATATAATCTTACATTCTGTAGAATGGTACTTTATACAATAATTTTCAATTAAATTAATTTTATTTCTGTGCCTTTTAAATTTTAATTATATTCTTGGAAATTAGGTAAAAATGAAATAAAACACCAATTTATTCACAGGCAATTGTTTTATCCAATTAATATATTACAGTCGCTAATAACCTCAAAAAATTACAATATTGTTTGATATATTTGCATATGAATTCATGCAGTTGTGTTGTAGGTTACAGTCTCTTATGCATCTCGATATTCACACTCGTGTTGTCCTTGTGCGAAAATATCGGGACATTTATTACACCGACACACTGTGCAGGGCGGGTTATGTAGGTAACTGTACTTTTGAGGACATGTACCGAAGTCAGAAGAGACCTGCTTGCAGAAAACCTGGTACCGAGGCACTAATGAGAAATGCACTTCGCCTTTACAGGTCTTTGCATGTCTCTACGGCTGTAAAGCTTACTGCACCTATCACACAAATATGACATACAACAGGGATTTTCGGCCCAATTAAAGCGTTCATGTCGCCGTACATTGCAGATGAAAGAAAATATCTTATCACAAAAGTGACACCGATGACGAGAATGGATGGCGAGAAACCACTGGCGAGCAGTATCCACTCCACTTTAACGTAACTGGCCATGGATTACCTGGCGTAGAAGCTAGCCGAGACGATCCACCTTTGACATTAGCCGTTGTCAAACTAAGCCTCTCAGCTCACCCCTAATTGCCTATAATATACGCCTGTGCAAGTCCTATGACGTCAAATTGACCTTGAACCAATCGTATTACAACATTAAGACATTTTTAGGACACCAACAAGCCAATCACCGAGTTGCCACGTGATTGCAGCTTGCCAATCGCATGCAGGCATTGAGATACCACATGCCAGCAGGTAGGCAGACTTTAGGTGCTTATCATTATTATATATATGAACCACACATACAGAGCAGTGCGTCAGACTCTGCGGAAACTGCCCCAGTCGAAGACATTTACTCGCACGAGACGACGACGGCAAGAAAGTCAACCCATAACACAAGTTTTCGATGTGTATAGACGTCGATGAAGTTTTAAATGACAGTCAAAAGTTTTTGAAAAAAAAAAAAAAAAAAAAAAAAATTCTGTGTGCATGTCAACTTAATTTTTATAACAAGAAATCGTATTAAGTGTATTGCAATATTAAATTATTTAGTTTTCGAAACTATTTCACCAATATGCCTGTTTCACTCTCGTACAGCTACGATGATGCCACTTGTTTTACCTTCGTGTCCATGGAAGCACCTCGGCCGCGCCAATCAACATGCGTGCCGTCAGCAATCGTCCCAGACGCGTGAACTGAGGAGAACTGGAGGACATATTCCGTACGTGGAAATTCCGGCCATGTTGGACTCTTGTCATAATTCCCTATTACCGTGTGTATGTGCTTGGAAGTCGATTTTGTAACAGTGGTTGCAGGACGGAACTTATCGATACCCGTAATAGGTGCGATTTGCCTTCTGATTTAGTTACCAAAAAAGCCGCATCACGAACGATTCGTCACCGTTCACCCTCGTCGAGATGTATAGGAAAGACTTCACGAGTGCGAACAAATTAGAGCATATTGCAGCCACTGCAACTGAGATTTGGAGTTATGTTAATTCCTTTCGAATGCTAGGAAATTAATTCTGTGTGCCAACTTTTTTGTAAATAAATGCTGGCTCAAAAGCCTCCTCTTTTTTTTTCGTATAAAAAATTAAATGTGAAATTTTATTTTAATGCNCACTGCAACTGAGATTTGGAGTTATGTTAATTCCTTTCGAATGCTAGGAAATTAATTCTGTGTGCCAACTTTTTTGCAAATAAATGCTGGCTCAAAAGCCTCCTCTTTTTTTTTTCGTATAAAAAATTAAATGTGAAATTTTATTTTAATGCCAGTGAAATTAACGATACTTTGTAATGATTTAAAAATTTAAAATAAGAAAAATAAATTATATATATAACGTTCATTCTTCACTCGCTCATACGTCAAACACACGCAGAGCCTGAGATATCCCAATCAGGTCTGACTGAAAGACACGCAAAACAAAAAAGCGTACTTAAAGAAGTTAAAACAGGCCTCATTACGGAAGTAAACGAGAGACACGTGCAGTCGTAACCTGAGCTCGCGCACACGTCCAACCGCGCTGCACCAGGTATTGAATTGAACTTTTACCTAGGGCAACGGAGAGCTAAGGGGAGGCCGCGGAGGGCTTGTCACTCCAGCAGCAAGTTTTTTTAATTTCTCACACACGTCAACTTTAATTCATAGGTAGGGGCAGTGATATTTCGCGAACAGATTTCGAGACAAGGTACAGTCCAAAACACTGTAGGGACGTCCAGCTTCTTTGACTGGCTAAAAAAATGTTCTGGCCCGTGTTAACCGTTTGCGCACGATTCACGAAGGTTCAGTGTCTGAGTTACTTAGTCCTGAATGGCTTGGTCAAAGACGGACACGGCACCAGCAGCCAATGGAGGTATAACAACAGCTGAGGTGTGTACATAGTATTGCAGTCTACTGTGTGCTCCAATTTTTACGCGAAATGTCACTGGTCCAGGGGGAGCCGGGTTAAATAATTGACTCGTTAGGCCCAATTTCTTTTTCAGAAATCAATCCAGGTGAATGCCGGGATGGTTTCTTGGCCGACTCCTTACTCGTTCCCATTTGCCCTAACAAATCTTTCCGTCTCAAAAGGGCGTGAACTTTAATTTTTTTATTATAATTTAAGCTTGCACACCACCTAAAAAATGAAATGTCACGCTACTATTTTACGTTATTCAAATAGGCAAACACGAACGAGAAATATATATATATCCAAGTCTAGAATGACAGGATGGACAGATAACCAAACTAAAACAGATTATATATTTTTTTCATAAAGCAAAGCCGAGAAAAATGTTTTAAAATAAAATTACACTGGAAAAAATCGCATGGCCTGTATAAAAAAAAGTAACTCTTAACACCTCTCGTGTTATTTTTTTCCCACTTATTAAGTAAATTCACATTTTTGCAGTACACCACTGAACGAAGAATTAATCTTCTCAGGACCTCGTGCGTAAGCGAGGCTCAATCGTACGAAAAAAATGACCAAATGTGAAATGGTAATTTTTAAAATCGAGCGCCAGAAACCGCGAGAGAATACAGAATTCTGAATACAGAATTATTTTTCACAGGTGGCGTAAAAAAACCTGTAAAATTCTATCATCCTATGTATTTAACATTCATTTCACACGACAAATGACGTAAAACCTTTCCCGCCACACGACCTAAGAAAACACTCCCAAGTTAGAACAGAAGTATTTTCCTGAGTTTCACCGTCAGTTTACCACATAATGAGCGATGTGTTATATTTATTCACGCATATGTTTTAACTCCCTGTCAATTTCATGATTTTAACAAATATAAAAATTTCACAAATCTGCACATCTCCTGTTGTTTTTGATCTGCTCCTTTATAACGTTATATTTAATCTTCACATTCAGCTTACCACTAATAATATTAAGAGTTTTTGTTAGGTGCATTTTTCAACACATTGCCAGCTCGACTCCGTTCCCGTCCGTCAGCGTGCATATTACGAAACTTCAACATGACTACTCGCCGTTAATTTTCACAACACTAATCATGCATCTTACAGTATCTGAGAGCAATAAAATTTGCCAAGGGAAAAATTGCACCATGCCTATCCTATTTCAGCCACACAGTTTTGCATGCCTTAATACCGGAATAAGTTTGAAAAATATCTGGTTTCTTTATCCACCACGCATGCTTTTACATCACGAGTCATTGCCAAATAAATTATTTTTCGCACGGAAAATATCAGTGCTAAATTCGAAGAATGGGAGGAAAAAATGTGTTTGAGCAGCTCATAAACGCATTGTCATCACTATATTACCAGCAACGCTTACCGTACAGGTCGTTGGCAAAAATGGGCCTTGATACAACGCCAGCCCTCAAGAGAAAAATCTGTTTAAAAAAACATCAAAGCGGGCGAATGTTTTCCCACGCAGTCCATTGTGAGGGAATTCGTGAATCTTGAAAAATAAGTCACTTTTTATTCAAGTTGACAGAATTATTTGCTGTTATTGGTGGCTGTGAAAGACGTCACATATCCCAGACCCCCAACGGCCTACCAGCTGCTAACTCTATTCGTGCAATCAAGGAAAGTTTGATAATTCCAGCACTTCATGTCGCATTTTTTTTTCGTTTACCCGCTTAAGAGATCCAATGTCCCAGTAGCATAATTCGATGGTAGTGTGACCAGGAATGACATCCAAATAAATCTTTGCGAGGCGAAATGTATACATATGTATACACGACTCAGCGACGGTTGGTTGACGTTCCTGCTGCTATGAAACATAACGAGGCGTTGCCGTGATAAAACAAAGTACGTGCATTCAGAAGGACACAGGTTCAATTCTCAGCCCAGATATCCTGATTTGAGTTATTTTCCATGGTTTCTCGAAATCACTCCAGACGAATACTGGGGTGGTTCCTTATAGTAGGTCATTTTCGATTCCTTCTACCTAAGCTGATTGTCTCTGCTGCCTGGTTCAAAATAAACTCCAAAATTTTTTCAACGACAAATGGTGAAGCGTGGTGGGGCACCACCATGGTGCTAGGAACGTTTAGTGCAAAGTAAAAATACAGTTTACCAAGGAAGCTATTTAATATACCGAGGGACCTGGCTATATATTTTTAAAGAGAGATTATTAAATAAAATATCCACCTTTTGGATTTGGAGGTAGGACTAAATAATTTTATTTTAAAATATGGGAAATTTAAATTAAATTGCGACCCACACCCACCACAACCAGCACCACACGCACCACAATCAGCACCACAATAAATCCACACCAATCCACGCCGAATGCTCCTGCTCATCCAATGTGTGATATAAAAAAAACAGAAGAAAATTCCTTACATAATGGTAGGGGCCCATACACATTGCATGCCTTCCGAAAAATCACACTCCTTTTAGACGAGATTATTTCAGAAAATAATTATAGTTTTATCGCCCATAAGTATATAGTTTTGACTGAATCGTGTTCTGGTACCAACTGCATAAAAACGACTCCGGGTACGCAAAGCCTGCTGTCACATTTTAACGTAAAATAGATAACTCTTTATGTGAAATAATACGAGGATAAAATATATTTTCACTTTAAAAAAAAATCTATTTCTGGGCAGGGCAGCGATGATAAATTAGCGACTAGCGTGTCGTTCCCAAGTTTTTTTTAACTCGTCTGGTAGTGTCCCTCCCGGGCTAACTATAATGTACATTCTTTACGAATTAAAGCTAATTTTTTTCCCCGTGGCAACTTGCGTGTGAGGTTTTCTTTTTCCCATAGATTCTTATAATAATGACTTTGGTGTGAGGGTTTAAAAATAATATTTACTGTATGATGTTATTTGAAACTGTGACTAGCTAGCGAGCCGCCGGCTGCCTGAGCGTTCAGCAGAAAGAGCAAAGTACAACTTACGGCTGCCAACTCGTGAATACTGCACGTGGTATCAACCCATATCTGCTGTCGCCGTCGCTGCTGCCGCTGAAACGATGCATCTTACGTATGCGAGACCTCGTCTTCTAAAAAATGTTTGTTTTTTCCCGTCAGTGGTGGTTACAGATTGCGTTTCTCGCAGATGCCCCGCGACCTGAGGTAATGAAATATTTGAACTTACCAGTGTGCTCTAGTGGGCGATACTAAAAATAAATGGTCAGTAGATATCGTATGGAGAGGAAGGGGGCTGGAGGGGGGTGGTGGCCTGCCAACTAATAAGCGAACGCAAGTAATTGGCCTATTAAATAACCAATAAAAATTGGAAACGGTTGTTGTGGTGGAATTTTCAGAAATTTTAGTTTTTCAGTACAATTTTTAAAATTAATTTTTAAATTTTTTTTTTAAATTTTTGGTTTTTTTTTTTAGAATTTTTTGGGTTCAAGATTATTTAAGGTCATTGGTATGGGGTCGAGGTCAAAGGTCAAGGTCAAAGTCACATGGATCCAACATGACAGACGGGTGAAGTCACATTATGGCGGCCGGCCGGCACCTAGCACCTACTTCCCTGTTCCCTTGTCCACGACTCATCTAAATAATTCTACTGATGTTATTTAAAAAANCCGGCACCTAGCACCTACTTCCCTGTTCCCTTGTCCACGACTCATCTAAATAATTCTACTGATGTTATTTAAAAAAAACTGTTCAATATTTATGAGCGGTGTCAATTTACGAACATCGTTAAAGAAATTTTTGTGCAGGCTCATTATCTTTACTTTTCCTATTTCTGTCCCGAAAGTGCATTTTTTATCCGTGAAAAGGTCTATTTACGAGTGTTGCACAATGATATTTATGTATGCTCCATTCACGGTTACTTCCATATTTTCCAAGGCCCTGCTAAATTTATACTTCCAGAATATTNGATATTTATGTATGCTCCATTCACGGTTACTTCCATATTTTCCAAGGCCCTGCTAAATTTATACTTCCAGAATATTCCTTTACCCCATGCAAAGAAAGCTTAACTGGGTCTGTACAATTACACCAACGGGACAGCGCACCACATTTTTGCGAACTCAGTGTAATAATATTTTCCATAAGAACTATTTCTTACTAGGCACTAACAGCATAACTATTGTCTCCCTGTTTTATTCATATTAATTATAAAATAATTATTATAATTTATAGATAACATATAAGTAAAAGTTCAATTTTACCAAAAACTATGTACTTTTATGTTCACAAGTATAAAAACGTTTGTGATGCATGATATACTCAGGAAACAACCAAGTGCGGGTAATGCTTCAAAGGTTTGATTTAAAAAGTGTGAATAAAACGCGAATAGACTACACGAAACATCCGGTATAGACTACTTAGCATAAAAACATGCAGCACACATTTGTATTTATTATTATTACGCCATAAAATGGTAAGGTCACTACTGAGAGTTCTTTCGAGGAAANATGCAGCACACATTTGTATTTATTATTATTACGCCATAAAATGGTAAGGTCACTACTGAGAGTTCTTTCGAGGAAAGTTGACGATATTAAGACTGCGCGCCAGATCAGTTCCTTGTGCATAAAGGCGACCAAGATATTCGATTCGCATATCTAAGTCACCCAAGTGACTAATCTTCGCAAGTTCTTGGCATGTCCTTCGTTCTTTTCCCTCCTTATTTATTTCAGGCTGAAAAGGAATATAGGTGAAGTGAAGAGATTTGAGCAGCTCTGAACATCGAGGTCTTGGAGCCGATTAGGGTGGAATGAGGTGCGAATGGATCAGCGCTGGAATGCAAGGGCGGGGGAAACGGGAGATTCCTGAGAAAACCCGCTGACCAGCGGCATCGTCCGGCACGATTCGCACTTGCGAAAATCCGTGAGTGACCCGGCCGGGGAATGAATCCAGTTTACCTCGGTGGGAGGCGAGCAGTCTAACTGCTTAGCCACCACGGTCCCCAAATGCAGATGGAGTCACCCAGTAGGGAAAACATGTTGGTAAAACTACAGCGTATAAAATTTTATTTTAGACTTTAGAAATATCATTTTAAGGGAAGTTAAGCGTTTAATGTTTACCGCACCTGGTTAGATGTTTTTAATACTTATATTTATATTTGGTAATAAGAAAGGGTAATAACGAGTGACGAACATATACCTCATGAATAGTGAATTTTAGCAGTCCTGGAAAAAAAATGTTATTTTGTAATACCTTTAAAATATGCATTGCAGACTTTATTTATCTGAATGTAAAATAGGGATTTAACGAGTGGCCTAGTGTGTACATTTGAACCGAGATGAATATGCGATTTAATGGGAACAGCGGTAGCACCTTGAGAAAACCCATTGACCGCTGACAACGTACTATGTTTCTCACATGCATATAGTTGAGGAGTGACCCCGCCGAGAATCGAAACTGAGTGGCCATGATGGAAGTCCGGCAGGCTGACCTCTCGGCCAGAGGTGCTTGCTTGTATTATATTGTTTCATTCCGCATATGTGTAACGCGTTTCATTCGTAGGAACTAGTTTTTGCAGAATTTTCGCACTAAATAATTTTGTCAATTTTCCTCGCTGTTGTAATCGATGCCATCCACAAGTACACTATTTGGTCGTGCGTCATTTTGTTCCCAATGAATTTACTCAGTAAGAGCTATGCAAGCGTTGACACAAACCTCTGAACACCAAACACGTGTTTGATGTAATTAGTCAATGGAGGGATCTGTGTGTGTTTGAAAGGGGCACGATTCCACTNTGAACACCAAACACGTGTTTGATGTAATTAGTCAATGGAGGGATCTGTGTGTGTTTGAAAGGGGCACGATTCCACTGGCTCATAAATACCCATCAGGGGGGTTTTCCAGAAGCCACAGGTGCCTTGGTGCACTGTTGGCGATATCAGAAATGTAGTTTTTCAACTGGAAACGTAGCGTACAATCACTGGCTCTAAGTATCTATTTGGCAGGCTCTGAAATAGCAGATTTTCCAAATCAATGCATATGCTCTTTGAATGTGAATAACAGAGAAGCTGTTAATGACACCACCATCGCCTGGGGTTGTGAACACGTGCAAGGACTGGCGTGGTTGTTGTGGTCCGATGAGGCAACCTTTAAATTGAATAGAATTGTCAACCGCCACAATTGCGTGTACTGGGCCGATGAAGAAAATCCCAAAATATTGGCAAAATCTTCTGGGTTACCAGTTTGGCGCGGTATGTTAGTCACATGACTTGTCCAGCCATTATTCTTTGACGGAACTGTTACAGATGAATTTTACCTTACCATTTTGCAGGAAAATATTATGCTAACTTTTCACCAACTACCCAGGTGGCTATTGCTTTTTTCCAGCAGGACTGTGCACAGCCACATTACGCCTAGTTGTATGTTCGCTCCTGGATTAGGGCGTTTGTTAGGAGGGGGATAGGTAGACGACGAAGTGTTAAGTGCCCGCCCAGATCTTCAGATTTAATGCTGGTGTATTTTACATGTGGGGAACTCTGAAGAATACTGTGTACGCCACAAAGTCACGGACATTGGATGCCATGAGAGATGCGATTGTGGCCACCTGTGAATCCGCTCCCATAAAAACCGTAGCTAATATTTGCCTCTCTTCAAAAGCGTTGCATACGATTTTTTGCTGCTAATGTTGGACATTTTGAACTTGTGTAACTATCGTTAGCGTTCGTACACACCCGACGTTGTCTTTATAGCGTCAAATAAAAGCAGTCCCGTCGGATTTTCTCTAATATTTCTCTGTTATTTGCGTTCAAACAATATAAGCATTAATTTGGGACATCTGTACATCGGAATAGACGAACTCTGAATCACGTAGTGCAAATAAGTCATCAGGTAGCAGCGTCAATCACTGAAGAAAACTTCCCGCCATAGCTACAATGCTATATGAAGAATGGAAACAAACTCAGCTAGTTGTAAGGGATAGGACCAATTGGAATGGGTGTATGGTGATTTTGGTTACGAAATGTATATGCATATTTTCCATGTGGTTNTAAGGGATAGGACCAATTGGAATGGGTGTATGGTGATTTTGGTTACGAAATGTATATGCATATTTTCCATGTGGTTCCCCTACCAGCAAAATATTTACATCTTTTATAAAAATTACTAACATTTTAGTTACTTAAATTTAATGACGAATTAAAAATGTTGCTCAATTTAAATAAAATAANTTATAAAAATTACTAACATTTTAGTTACTTAAATTTAATGACGAATTAAAAATGTTGCTCAATTTAAATAAAATAATGTTATTCCTGCTAGAGTTATTACCTAACTGACCGACTGTATTTATCTTAAGACGATTTTAAATATATGTTAATCTTGATATATTTATATTATGAAATTATAGCAAAGAATATTCTTTTACCCCGTCGGTTGTGAGAATAACCAGTTCATTTAAAATTTGAATGTTTAATAATTTTTTTGCTTACTGATAATACAGAGCAAAGCAGTGCTCAATAATTATACAAAATAATATGGTTAAAGTATTTTCCCTTTACTGTGGAAAATCTTGTTTTTCTGAAGGTATCATATATCTATCATCTCTCGCTATAAATTTCGGTTGAAAGTAAGTTATACGAACTCATTTTGTTTTAAAACAAAAGTTCATATATTGCACTGCGCCAAATCTCTCACGTATTTTCAAAAATAAAATCCATTTTCATACAACCTATTACTCGAGGCAACACACATTTCATTGTTAGATTATTTGAAGTTACACAAAGCAAGAGCCGAAAATCAAAATTCATAGTTTGAAAAAAAAATTCCCATCCTGCGAACAATTGAGTGTCATTGCAGCTGCCCCGAGGTACGATGTAGGGAAATGTGTCTTCAATATTTTGTGTGGAACTGGCAGCGTTCATACGCACAACGGACGTTTCTGTGAGTGGCGTAGCGTTTTCAAGTATCAACAATAATAAATAACAGAGGAAAGAGAAAAATTGCTTTGTGGCTCCTCTTTTGTGTTCGGCTCACATTTTTCCCGTTTATTCGACTGTTCATCTTTTATATAAATACATTTTTTTTAAACTGATATCATTCGTAGTGTATGTAAAGAGTAAGTGGCCTACGTCAAAGTAGTCCGGATTCTAAGGTATGAAAATGAATGAAAAGACGTAACCCGTAACATATGCCAACCGTAATATTTAATCGTAGTTACCTATAAAACGGGCGTTTGTTTAAGCGTGTGTTTGTAAGTTCAGCCATAACCCCCAGGTGCGCACGCACTGTTCTCTACTCTAGCCAAATAAAGGTGACTTAGGTGGCAGGTTGGCTTTCTGTTCTCGGGGAAAAAATTATTGTCTATGTGAAAGAATAAGTCTGAGTTGCATATATCGTAGTAATTTTACAAATTATAATTTTCGTCATAAATTATAAAATACATTATATTTGCATTTTCTTTTAAAACTAGGGACTTTTGTGGTATGTTTTTGTTGGTTATGTTTAAAGATTTACCACGGGAAAATAAATATAAATAGAGGCGTATTTACAACAGGCAGCTGCTGGTGCGATATAGGAGTTAAGCGAATTCCCTAAATTAAGGTATGATTTATGTCCTAAATCGTATGACGGCATTGTTTATTAGATTAATAGTTTCAAACTATAGAACACTAAGTACTACAGTGTAATTTTCACACGCGGNTACAAATTATAATTTTCGTCATAAATTATAAAATACATTATATTTGCATTTTCTTTTAAAACTAGGGACTTTTGTGGTATGTTTTTGTTGGTTATGTTTAAAGATTTACCACTGGAAAATAAATATAAATAGAGGCGTATTTACAACAGGCAGCTGCTGGTGCGATATAGGAGTTAAGCGAATTCCCTANGGAAAATAAATATAAATAGAGGCGTATTTACAACAGGCAGCTGCTGGTGCGATATAGGAGTTAAGCGAATTCCCTAAATTAAGGTATGATTTATGTCCTAAATCGTATGACGGCATTGTTTATTAGATTAATAGTTTCAAACTATAGAACACTAAGTACTACAGTGTAATTTTCACACGCGGCACAAATTATAAAACTGTAACGCACACTCAACGCGTACTTGCAGTGGTTATGTGTTTTAGCGCATTGCTCAACACAGCTGCTGGTTCAAGTTTCCATTGGGGGAGAGCTACTTATTAGTCCTGCTTCGTAGAAAGCACGATATGCGCCAAATTTCGTCTGTGTATACCTGCTCCATCAAGTTAACATGCCAAAAGCCACATGTTGGAAAACACACTCTGCATTAAATATATGAACACATCAACAACCGTGGGCAGATATGTAACGATTATCAAGACGATCGTTTTCAGCATCTTTAGTATAGTCTATTCCCGGTTTCGTCAAACCTTTGAAAAAATATGACGTGTTTGGTTATTTCCTAAATATGTCATGTATCACAAGAGTTTTAATTGTGTTAACATTGAAGTAACATATTTTTGGTTAAATTTTACTTTTACTTATATTTTATTTATAAATTATTATTTTTTCATTTATAATCAATATAAATAAATAAAGTGAGAAAATAGGTGTGTTGGTATTTCATAGTAAGAAATGGTTTTTGGGAAAAATATTATTACATTAAGTAAGCACGAATACGGTCCGTTGACCCTCTGGTGTAATTTTCTAAGCTTTGTTTATGAGGCGAAGGAATACCCTGGAAGAAGAACTTTAGCAGGGCTTCTGAAAAATTGGAAGTAACCGTGAATGGAGTAATATCAGTGTTTCGCAAGCTCCTTAGTACATTTACAGAGAATGTCTTNAAAAATTGGAAGTAACCGTGAATGGAGTAATATCAGTGTTTCGCAAGCTCCTTAGTACATTTACAGAGAATGTCTTCGGGCCACCTTAATGCGGAAAATCCTGTATTTCTGTATTCACTCTCTTTTTCAACGACATGAAAATCTGAAAGCCACCCAGGAACGACTCTTCAACTGAGAAAATTCGAAGTAAATTTCNCTCTTTTTCAACGACATGAAAATCTGAAAGCCACCCAGGAACGACTCTTCAACTGAGAAAATTCGAAGTAAATTTCATGGTCCAGGTTGAAAACATAACTTCGGATCACGTGGTTTCGGGATAGAATACCGTTACCAAATAAGGCTGCGGTTACATTGCATCCGGATTCGGCCGAACTTTTACGCCGATCACGCTTAACATACAACTTTAACGTGAACACTACGGCATAGCCGCTTTCCAGGTGGCCATTTTGGGGGGAATACTCGCCAAACGGGTGTACCCGACCTCCAAATGGAGTAGGTATAACAGCAACACGCTGACGAGTTCTCACGTGGACAGGGATTGAGATGCTCTCACTCTGCGCGAAGGTGCATTCAGCTGACATCCCAGTTGACCAGCTCCAATCTCCGAACAGATGCTGCGATGCGCCACATCCACCTGGGACCCTCACACCCAGAGGAACACGTGGTACAGCCGAGGCACTACCCAGCCTCTACT
>NQII01000874.1:0-29623 GCA_002778355.1 Clitarchus hookeri
AGTTTAAACGGATTTTCGTCTTTTGCGCATGTCTGCAACGTCGATTCACACATAAATACAACTGTCACAAGCCACGTGGTCAACAGTGATGAACGTGTTTGTTTATATTTGTATTTTCACCGGACACATACTTTTATATGAATAAAATACTTTCACTAGCTTCAATATTATCGGCTGCAATAGATGGTGTCTTCGCTATCTTGTGTTTATTTCTATCTCTATATAATTTACTTTTAAGAGTTAATATTAAAATCCAAACATTATTACACACAGAACTCTACAGAATTCCTGAAATCAGAATGGACTGATTTCAGTCTATAATTTCAAATGTGAAACGGAATAAGAATGAATAATGATTAAATCATTATTATGGTTACAGACGCAAATAAAAACAACACTAGCTAATATTGCGGACTTAAAAATGTATGTTAACATATGTCCTATTCACCAACAGCTTTCGTTTACAAATATTTGATCTGAAAAGTAAGCTACGGCGAGACAAAAATTGGCCTATATTCAAGTTGCAAGGAATACCACCCCATTAAATCTAGGTTAAAGGAAATGTTCAGACATCTTAAAGTAATTGCAGCCTCAACTCCTATCTACGCGTTTTTTTGTGGTGCTATTGGCAGGAAAGCAGCCTGAAGTTGGAACACTGAGATTGGATGCTGTGCGCCTCGCACGCGCACACTACAACATTTTTCTTCCTTTAAAATATACACACTAGAAAAAGAGTTGGTTCAGAAATAAAATGTTTCTTTTAAATAGTGAATCAAGAAATGTATAATTTGTTTAGCCAACTGATTCAAATCTCGNTTCAGAAATAAAATGTTTCTTTTAAATAGTGAATCAAGAAATGTATAATTTGTTTAGCCAACTGATTCAAATCTCGTGCCTGACAAAAACTATTTTCGTGTTATTTATTTTAATTGAGCTGCAATGGTATTGTTAAACTTCATTTAATCAAACTTTCTCATTGTCTGTGTTGATTACGACATTTAACTATGGGAAAACAATACTCTGCATAAATATGTATATATGTTTTTTGAATAACATTAGTTGGTTTTCGATTATTTGTTTATTCGTATCCAGTTTGATTAGTTGAAAATATAATTTCCTAGTGCTATGCACATTTTCTCCAGGGTCAATTTTNGTTTATTCGTATCCAGTTTGATTAGTTGAAAATATAATTTCCTAGTGCTATGCACATTTTCTCCAGGGTCAATTTTTTAGAAAGGTCACCACAGAAAAAGTTACAGTTAAGTTCCGAATGAAATAAAAATAATTTAATTATCAAACAAATATTAAATATCAAATAAATTTTTATTTGGGACAACTAAGCCTGCATTTTATGTAGAATTTAAGTGATCTTTCTGCTTTGCCGTAAGTGACTAAAAACAGGATCTTGCAAAGACAAAATTACACAACATGAGGAGGGGGGAAAAGTTTACCAACCTATANTAAGTGACTAAAAACAGGATCTTGCAAAGACAAAATTACACAACATGAGGAGGGGGAAAAGTTTACCAACCTATACAACCACGCAAAACCAACAAAACAAATGTGAAACAAAGTTGCAAACAGAGATCAGTAACTAAGTCTTCAAAAATCAACACCAATTATATAAAATTTAACAATTTAAACAAAAAACGAAATGGGAGCAAAAATTATACCACAGAATATTAAGTTTTAAATATATTGCTGCTCGGCAGAGAACATTTTTGAGATACATGTACCATTATAAACAAAAACAACGAAATATTCATCGAAACAGAAAGGATAAATATTATAATATGAGGATCAAGGAGTAATCGTTCAGACAGAAAAGGAACAATACGACACGAAGAAGGCAGCACGATTACAAAACGAGACAATAAACGGCAACGAATGTAGGCGAGCATAAAGAAACAATTAAGTCACGGCGTTTCGGAAGTTTGAGAATTACTCCCGTCCTCACCTGTTATTCCGTAGCAGTAAAACAATCACTGCCAAGTGGAATAGTGCTTAGTTTTAAGTGTTGGTTCGTATTACGGTCGCCGCTCGGTTAATTATTTGTTATAAACAAATTTGTAAATATTTTCTGTTTCACATCGTCAATGTAGATATTTCATTTTTCAGACTAAGTAGCCGTTTTATACCTGTTAAAAACAAATGCAAAATATAAAAAATAAACCAAAAAAATTTTTTCCCATGAATAACTGAAGAAAATCTGATTTAAATGTTCACGTCTGTAGAGTGAAAGAGGAAAAAGTACTTAACATTAGGAGTTCCTTACATCTGGAGATCAATTGTTAGTATGTATTATGCATGCAATTCCTTGCTCCACTGTCTTAAATTTACATATTAAACTACTTCAAAGAAACTTTTATTCAACACACCACAATTTTTATGGTTCAGCTAAAAACTTTGTTGAACCCAACGAAAAAAAAAAAATTCTAAACGCGCTCGAATGTTTCACGTAAACTTTAAACGATCTCATTATGTCTGCTATCTGATATGTAAATAACAAACCGACCTTCGTTGCGCCGTGTGGTTGGTGAAAGTCTATGTGTTTCACATAACAAGTAGTTGTTAATTAGGGAACAAAATTTCCACGGAATCAAAACTTAAATTTTCAGGCACAGCAAACGTGTTTTGATCGGTGAATTTCACAGCAAGAACTTAATCCAACGTTAAGATAGTTCACAAGCTCAGAGGCAGCGATTTCTACATAAATCCTATAGTAGACCGATATCGGACCCAGCCATTAAGTAGCAATGACACTTAATTTATTAGTTTGTGCTTTCGACAAACCACACAATACTATTTTTTTTGCAAACATTTATTTAGAAACAATTTGCCAAAACTTTTCTTGTAACACTAAGTGAAATGTGTTTTTACAAAATATTTTTTGTTATGATAAATAACTTTTTTTTTTAAGTATGTCCATGTTTATATAAAAATGTTTGCATGATAAAATTCAACATCAGTTTTACTACATATTCCAGAGTACCGTATTGTAAAATTTCTTTTAATTTACTTGTAGTGTTACAAAAATTATCTTAACAGCTATAATTTTCAAGAAATGTTTGAAAAAAAAAAAACGTACACTGTAAAGTTACAACATTTTGGCTATAAATGAACACAATCGCCTGTGATCTGTGAATACCTGGCACAGTCTCCTCAGACCTACTTGGCATGAGTGGAGTGGAATGGAGAGGTTTGGGCGGCTCTTAACATCGAGGTCTTGATAAGAGTGAAGTGAGGTGAGTATGGAGCAGCGCCGGAATGCAAGGGCGGAGGAAACGGGAGATCCCGAGAAAACCCGCTGACCAGCGTCATCGTTCGGCACGATTTCCACTTGCGAGCCGTCATCGAGGATAGTTTTGGCAACCTACAACTGTTTAACGATGATAGTACTCTCCAAGTTCAAAATTAAACTATACTGACGATGAAACACGCTTGGCAGTAGAATCATATGGCAATATGTTATAGTTGCCTCTTGTAGAGTGGATTAATTGAAGTACGAGGAACTCTCATTTCTAGCAGAGTTGCTAGCAGTAGTTAATAAATTTTTTTTCAAAATAACTGAGTTAGTAACCTAATTTCATCTTTCAGGCGCAAACGTAGCCACGTCACAGGATACCTTAAGAAGATAAAATAATTCACTTAAGAAAATTTGGGAATCATGAAGTCTCCTTTCATTTCGTACCGCAAACGTTTCTAAAATATAGTTCCTCTTACCAATGTTACAACACGGGCACTTCTAATTGTATGCACGTGCCTGTTTTGCCCTCGGTGTACAGTATCTCGTACCGCACACGCACAGAATTGGGGGAGGGGGAAGAAACCTGTTTTCTTTCTTATTTTAGCAATAGCAAGTGTCACTATAATTGTTAAGGAACTGTTTTTTTTTTTCATTTCGCCGTACAAGTAAAAACAACCATAATTTCAGTTGTCGTTATAACTCATATTTTATTTAGAACCGCATTACGACTTACCAAAGACGAGCCGCTCTTAATTTCAATGTAAACACGTCTGCGGGCAAAATAATAAACTGGCGTACAGTCAACGCAAAGATAACGTAACGAGCACCGCGTTAAGCGACCCGCCTACTTAGCGTCTGAAGTGCGTCGTGGAGCGTTTGAAATACAAGTTTTTTTCCACGAAACAATTAAACGTGCGCCCAGTGTGCTGATTACAAAAAAAAAGAACGCACTAGACCTGAGGCGAGGCGTGTCGAGTGCTTTCGAGACGTCACGCACATTAAAAACAGCACTCCAACATAGCTAAAAAAACCGGCTTTTTCAAAGCGCTGCACCTCGCAACTTTTTCACACGTCACATACGTACAAAGATACTCACAGGCACCTGCGGACCACGCACTGAAGCTTGCTGCAGACTTCCCGCCAAACAAAATGATAGGAACACCGCTTAAGAGCACGCGTCAATCACCATACTGAATTATTTATTCATTTCTCACTGATTCAAATTTAGGACGATTTCTTGGAAAAAGTGACAATAGAAGCTTTTCTAATTACCCTACCCAGCAATACGGGCATATTACATAAACTACTAACGCATATTTATGCTAAAATTAACACAAAACAAAATTATATATATATATTCATTCTCACTTTTTAATGACTGCCAGGAAATGCGTATTAACAATCAGGTACATAATAATAATAATAATGGCGTGTGGGGAGTGCACCCAGGGCAAGGCAACACCCTCCGAGTGACGGTCTTTCCAGCTGGGACCCTTAGGTGACCGTCATCCCCGAGCATGACAGAAATGAAACCCTAGAATGGAGCGGCACTGGAATGCAAGGGCGGGGGAAACGGGAGTACCCCGAGAAAACCCGCAAGCAAGTGGCATCGTCAAGCACGATTCCCACATGCGAAAATCCGGGGGTGAACCCGCCGGGGATCAAACCCGGATCGCCGTGGTGGGGGGCGAGCGCCCTGGCCACTACGCCACCGCTGCCCCAATCAGGTACAAAAATGTCCACAGAACCATGAAACGTAATGCTACTATAATGAAACATTTTCAGTTATGACCCTGACTCCCCTGTTATGACACTAAAACAGATAATTACTTTTTAAGGGTCGATACTGCCTCTTTAAGTCCCATTGGTACACGCAGTACGACGAGAAGACTGCACGCCAGTTCCGAGCTTAGTGGCGATGGCGCACTTGATGCGCGTAACAGTGTAGCCCTTAACGCTCCCGCGCTTCTCTGCCTCAAACTCGGAAATCAGTCCCAGGTAGTCGGGGCCCCCGTAAGAGTGAGAGATCCCATCTAACTTGGTTGTTTTACAAAAATTCGTAGTTAAACTTCATAACTAGACATCAAATACCCAAGTTTAGGAGTACGAAACAGAATATAAGTTTGTGTGGTTTCAGTTATATCCATACATTGCCATGTGGCACGGAAATTATTAAATAATAGACCTCTGATTACGGTTACTGATGTGAAACGAGTCACGGGAGAAAAATAAGTTGGATTTCGAAATAACTCTTAAGATGATGTGCCATGACAAGCTTGGTTTATAATATGCTGAATATGGAAATTATGTTACGGAGGAATATACGTCAATCCAAGATGGCAGGGATAACTCTAACTTAAGGGGTTCACACAAAGAAAAAATAAGCACTACCCAGTAAGAATTAATCAGTTAGCAGTATGCTAGAAAAAATTTAAACAATCAAGATCCTGCTGCCTATACGTTCGACGAAAGAAAAAACCTTTGAAGTGTATTATTTGATAGTATTTTTGCTGTCAACAGTTGTTTTAGCGGGTAAACAGAAAATAACTGTTGAATGTTCGTTATTTGAAATAAAAATAGACATAAGTTATGTTATCGGCTAAACTTAAGGCTTGGAATTTGATTATTACTAACTTCCTTCCTACTACTGTGAAACTTGAACAGTAAGAAGTTACAATTTCATTATGTACACTTCGATTTGAGCTAAGGTGACGGAAAACTTTCTTAAGTTCTAATGCTTAATGCTTACGTTTTTAAATGTGTAAACCTATTTAACTTTAGCGTGAATCGGGCTTGACGGGGTCCAGCGTGGACGCGGGTTGGACACTGTACAATGTTGACTGGACCACTAATTTCGGAGGCGTCATTCACCAACAACTATTATAAAAAAAAATTGGTTGAATAAAAGTGATTTTTTTCCATTGTACATAATAAAAGGGACACAATTAGTTAATATATAAAAATACATTTACTAATATAAATTAATATTAATTTCAAGTGTTATCACACAAGATAAGTTCATGCGATGAATGTAAACGATTGAAAAAAATGGCCAGCTCATTTTTTACATCTCTTATTATTGAGTGGATAACTTAAGTAGGATTTGACTGTAGTCATTTCCAAATCCCACATATCACTATTCTGCTATCAACATTCTGGATGTCTATTTCTATACAGAAGATGGCGTGCAAATTTATGTCACGTGTGTACGAGGTAATAAATTAGTAATCGTTATTTATAACTTTTACAGACGACTGCACTTAACAAATCATCGTAGCTCAGATGGTTAGACACCTGCCTTCGACAGACATGATGGCCGGATCGGATCTCCACGCCCCCCAGGGGTTTCTAAGTCCACTCAAAAGTTTCTAGAATAGATGGTACACGATATAGGAATAGCACGACACATCACACCAATGCATCTATAGTGTATGTGCAGTTTCTTCACACATATAGAATCAAACCTTTGAAAAATCACACCATATATAACGTTTTTGGTTGTTTCCTAGATATGTTATGTAACACAAGCGTTTTATACTGGTGTTAACATTAATGTATTCCGTTTTTGGTTAAATTGAAATTCTGTTTATATTTCGCTATAAATTATATTTTATTAATAGTTAATATGAATTAAAATAGTGAGAAAATAGGTGTGTTGGTAATACGTAGAAATAAATAGTTCTTATGCACAATATTATTACACTGAGTACGCACGAACGGGGTGCGTTGTACCTTAGGTGTAATTTTCTAAACACAGATAACCTTTGTTTGCATGGGGTGGAGGAATATCCTGGAATTAGAACTTTAACAGGGCTCAGAAAAATTGGAATTAACAGGGAATGGACCATAGCAGGCAACGAGGGACTGCTACGCTTCCTAGCAGATGTTGCCAGAAACAAAACGGCTGTGTAGCCAACTTCTAACTTTCAAATTTGTTACTACGATGTCACCTGCCCTCGACGCCCCTCATTTGGTGGTTTGTTGGTCAACATGGCAGTGTCCACTCTGAATATATAGTCTATTCGCGGTTTCCTCACACTTTTTGAAGCAAACCTTTAAAAAATCACCCTATCTATGACGTGTTTGGTTATTTCCTAAATACGCCTTCTAGCACAAGCGTTTTATACTTCTGTTAACGTCAAAAAAAACCGTTAGTTTTGGTTAATTTAAACTCTAAATTTTATTTTATCTGTAATATATTTCATTTATAATTAGTGTTAATAAATACAGTGAGAAAACAGGTGTTAGTAATGCCTAATAATAAATAGTTCTCATGCAAAATATAATAACACAGTGTGCACGAATGCGATGTGTAGTCCTTTTGGTGTATTTTTCTATACTTAACTAAGCTTTGTTTGCATGGGGCGGAGGAATATCCTAGAATTAGAACTTTATCAGGGCTTCAGAAAAGTTGGAAGTAACCGCGAATGGACTATGCCTTACTTGATGGCATGGATGCCGCGAGAGACGCAAGAAGGTCGTGCGGGGNCGAATGGACTATGCCTTACTTGATGGCATGGATGCCGCGAGAGACGCAAGAAGGTCGTGCGGGGTTGCTGGCGGTAGACTGGCGCCACCCGGGTTCCGCCGCCGGCCGCTCGCAGCGCTGCCGAGCAAACCTGTTGTCCGCGCGAGGCGACGTACAGCCGCCGGCGATGGCAGCGTCGCGGCCTCTGCAGACCCTCGTAGCTCCAATACGGAAAACGAATCCTTAGCCGAAGATACCCGAAGAATTCTAGGTTCTACGATATTACAACTTCGGCATTTAAAAAAAAGTATTTCATATATGATAAACAATCGCGTAGTTTCTCTCTTTAAATATTGTATAAAAAGTTTGATTTGCATATGTTTAATTTGACGGTGGTAGCACACTCTTCTCTGTACAAGCGGCCTTCATGTTTGTATATACGAGTCACGTGTATTTTCACGAATATACGCGTAAAGCTGGTTGTACTGTTTCGCCTTCACGGTTACATTTTTATATTAGCTCAAATGTATTTGTGGCATGAATTTCCTGGAATAAGCGACGCATCAATAACATTACCCAGAAAACATAGGCCAGTCACAATAGAAACAAAAAAAATAACAGATAGCAAGATAGCTGCATTGCCACCAACATGGTAGTACTGCAGAACCTGCTGCGGCGTGCTTCGGCAGACAAATGAAGAGGATAAGATTATTTCCACGCTTATTTTCTTTTTAGATCACGTGTAGTTCATTCAGTGATGTGACAAATTACTTTTGGTAAACTTTGGAGACAAAAAATTACTTGATTTTGTTCAAAAGTGAGGTATTTCACCATCGAAGTATTGCCAACTGTCGTTTCAAAGTGTGCGTCTTGACGCAAAGTTTTGCGTTGAAGTAAAAGACAGTGGTCGTCGCAAGGAAGAATGGTCACAGTCGATAAAACGCGATCTAACACGGTACAACGCAAAGTTGCGTTCAGAAGCAAACTAACATCGATGGGTCATAATACGCCTGTTGAGAGAATGAATTTTTACGATTTCGTGACGTAATAACTTCATAAAATACCAAATAAATGAAAAATAATATTCTTCATTTTTTTAGCTCGTAAATACAATCATTTTTTGCATAAAACAATAACATGCCTAATATTTACGTACTAATAGCATTAACAAGTTCATTTTATTAATTTATTTCTATTGAATTTGTTTACACACAACAAGATTAAGCTCTTGGCCGGTTTATATCTTAAGGTGTTGCTGCTTAAATTCTACAATTAATATAAATGTTTAACTTAAACATAAAAATTATATTAGACATTATTTGTACAGCAGTACTGGAATATTATTCCACAAAACTAAACAAATCATATATGATCTGTAACAATAAATTTTAATGAGGTAAGAGTAGGAAATAGGCATATTTCACTGCTGTGATAAAACAACATAGTTAAAGTTAACACATTGTCTATTCAGTCTAGTAAAACGAAGGTACCAATGTAAGTATTTTTATTATTTATTTATTTATTTTTAGTGAGATGCAAACTTTTATTTCGCCAACAAGGAAGCACTACGGTTTTTTTTACTTTACTTTGCGATTTGGTCTTCTTCAGAGATTCATGGCAATTCACTTCGCTGGCGACTTGCTAGATAGTCGAAGGAATTTTGGAAAATACTGTTTGTGTGCTTGGTATTAGTGCGTAATTTTTATGTTGTGATTTACTGATGCTTTGTTGCACCGATAACTTGATCGACGCATGAATTAAAACCATTAGGTCAGTGGCGGGTGGATACAAAGTCGGGTATAAGATGAAACCACCTAGGACTTGATAATGCAGAGGTGAAACAGTTGAATGTATCGCGAACTCAACCCGCACACGCCAGCAAAATGGCGTCACTAGACAGCAACACGTCGAAACGCAGTTCACCAATGAGCGCATGGTGATCTACTCGTCTGCCAATAAGGAACCTTTCGAAGCTCGCAGTAACCAATCAGACACAAGACCAGTTCTCAGAGAATGAGTATATCCATATAAAAGGACCCGACGTTCTATTTCGTTTCTGTGTACCTACCTACTCTGTGAAGAAACTAAGCCTAATTAACAGCGAACAGGCTGCGCATGAAAATAATATCACAAAAGTGCGTTGCGGAGGTTCTTCTGAATATTCTCGTGCATACGTTAAAGGGGAAGAATTAGTATAAATTCGAATTCAAGCACGCACGCAATCTTCCATGTTCCCCAGTAATATTCCTGCCCTTTCCCCTCCACCACGCCCCCCGCAAAAATTTCTGTGATTGCAGTAATTTTTTTTTATTTTCGAAAACTACGCGTAACCGCTGTAAGATCTACATGTATCATCTCCCGTCTGAGTCAGGGTCAAAACTCTTCGAAATAGGAGAGGGTGTTGTCTTGCCAGAATGGCTGTCGTGTCACTGTGAACTCTACGAAAAAAAATTATTTGCACGAATAGGACACCAAAGAAATTTGCGACATGAACATATTCCAATTGATGAGTTGGTCGGTGGAATGTTATCAAGGTCTGAACAAAATTAACTTTACTTTAATACGCATGACCGATAGTGCGGGTTCAAGCTTGCGTATAATGAGAATAAATGGGAGCGGTTCCTAGATAATAAAAAAACTGATTATGATACTGGCACAGTACTAACACCAGTAACCGTTAGGCCAATCCCCCCAAAACATGCCGTGATTTGAAAACCAAGCATAAACAAAGTAATATATTTTCGCGTGTATTTAAAGACTTTCAGAAAATATTGCATGCCCTTTAGTTTATCAAGTAATAGTGTATCATATGTAGCGTAGCAGTTTTTCCTACGTCAACTGCTTCGTGCCCACGCACGTAGCCTACTGCTGTTTAAGGAAACGCAAAAGTTGCCCACATTTTTTTCGCCCGTACTTATAACGTTTTAAACCAGTATTTAAGAGTTTCGTGAATTCAGTGGCCATAAAATAGTGTCCCGTAGTGTATTTACGTTTAGGTTGACTAAACAGAGAAATCTATACAACCTAAAAAAAACATGATTTTTTTCATGTTGGGTTTAAGAATGTTTTTTAAGACTTTTCTAAAAAAAATTTTTTTTTTGCTAATTTTCGGTGCAGAAACGTAGACACGAATGTACGTTACCCTGAGGGCACTGTTTTGTCATCTGGTCCCTTAACAGCGTAAAACTATAAACTACTTGCTAAAATTCGGTAGGAATGCCTTCCCGTTGCGCTGGAAGGAAAATGGGCTCCAGCCCCGGCGCTCCACTCCCCTGCCATCAATATAACTGAGTGTGTATGAACTCTTGGGGAAAAGTACTCTCTCTCTCCGAAGGGAAAGTAAAAGAGGGAGGGTGGGACAGGCAGAAAAAGAGCAATTCATCTTTTCTCCGCTGCCTGCTTCTCCTCCCCTATTCACTACACTTGCTCATATTTCTCTCTCCCAGGCCGCGATCCACCCCTATCTCGCGCCCTTAAAGAAAGATTTACACGGGAGGGGCGCGCCATTGAAGAGGTTGAGATTGTGTGGAACGTGCATTGAGGGTTGCATCCAGCCAGCCTCCAGGATGATTTGTAGCCGGCGGGTTGGCGCCCCTAGCCGGGTATACAGCCCGCCCGCGTACTTCATCGTGGGGGGAATAATGAAGCCAACAGCTTCCCCACAAAGGACGGAATAAAAACACCGCCAACTGCTTACACAACGGACCAGCCTGGAATTTATCGCCGCTGACACTTTAATATGTCTGCCGAGTGCCTCCCTCCCCCCACCCACACATCTACACTCGCGTCTTCGAACCTATTACAATAAACAAACCGCGTCGCGCACCAACAAAGTGACGACCGGTTTATTCAGAGATTCGTCTATGATTGTGCGCAGTGTGTCGCGAATCCCTGGGTACAAGAAATACAATTCTATATCCAGAACAGAAAAAATATATGTACAGTGCGAGAACAAGCTTCTCCTAGATTTCGTTTCGAGGCGTGAGTGGATTGAGAGCGACGTGTACGCCATTATTTTTCTTGGATGAGTCGAGGGGGAAAATACCCGATGTTCCGCTTGTCGAAAGAACTGTCGGGATTAATCTTCTCTGTGTTTCTACCACTTTCTTCCGTTCTTCAGTTCCCGTCGTCTTCTCTTTCCTTAGTTTATTCGTGCTTGTAACCACAAGGGGGGTACCGGAGAACCGTAGACGCGGCGGCATACATGCATCAGAACTTTATTTTCAGCTTCCAGACTGACTGGCCTCGCTGAAGTGACGCTAAGAAGAAAGCGCTTGCTGCCTGGGATGCCAAAGCTTTCCGGCATTCTGGCAGCCCTGATATTTACGGCACATCAAGGCCGCAATGCATCGGTACTTAAAAAAAGAAGTTCCTATCGCCTCGAGACGCTAACCGCACCTTCTACCTTTTCTCTTCCTTTCTCTCTTTGTATTTCCTCCTTGCAACACTACTAAATGTATTCGTTTTCAAACATTGTACTTGGAAACGTTGTTTCTGCGAAACGTACTCGATATTTTCACGCGTGCATTTGCAGGTTGTCCCTGATAAACTGTTACAAAATTTACGAGGAGATTACTTAAGCAAAATGAGACAGAAAACATAATGCGACTCAGCCTACAGTCATAATTAAGGGAGGTATGCACCCTTACCGCCAAACGTTAATTTTTTTAAATATAAAATAGAAGAAGCTACGTAAAAATAAATAACAAAATACAGTAATGTGTTTAGTTGAATGAAAGTGTGAAGTGAGTGAGTAATTGGTAACACCATCCCGCTTCATCAATCACCTAAGTGTTTCCATCTTACACAACATATACTGCACATATGTTAGGCGTTGTACTGCAGCTCTTGAAACATCGTGCGACTAAAAGTGTAAGAGCAAAGCAATATTTCTAGTTTATTGAAAATTATTTTAATAATCAATCGAAACAAATCAATAACCTCACACTGTTAAACAGTTTAGTTCGATAACAAAATGACGCCTTCCTGTGTTCATGTAATGTAGGGGAATCATTATGAACCAGTTACCCACAAATTAACACTTTCATTCAATAAAACAGAACAGTGGACTATTTTGTTTGATCTCATAGTATTTGGTTTATAAAAATAACAACATTTTAAAGGCTTTTAAGGATGAACGACTTCCTCAACGATCCCTTGGGATATTAATCGTGTTAGCTATGTTCTGATGTATACATAATTTCACAAATTTTATAACAGTCGATCACGAACTACCTATATAAACTCCACCCATATCAGTAGAAGGCTTCGTTCCTTGAACTATTTAATTCACAAATCGTTAACCTCAGTTCATACCAAGACGTCAAATCATGCTGTTCTTGCTTGAGTCAGTACTATGCTGTATTTTTGATAAAGAAAAAAAAATTTACTTCGTAAGTAAAATTGGTACTGCATTCAAAGGCATGGGGTTGTAACAGTGGTGATATTGGTTCGAATCTCTTCGCTGGTAAGGCGCAATATATATGTAACAGTGGTGATATTGGTTCGAATCTCTTCGCTGGTAAGGCGCAATATATATGTAACAGTGGTGATATTGGTTCGAATCTCTTCGCTGGTAAGGCGCAATATATATGTAACAGTGGTGATATTGGTTCGAATCTCTTCGCTGGTAAGGCGCAATATATATGTAACAGTGGTGATATTGGTTCGAATCTCTTCGCTGGTAAGGCGCAATATATATATATATATATATATATATATATATATCGACACACACATATACATATTGCAAAAGGATTTTTTCCCTTTTCTCTCTTGTTTATTCATCACAGTCGTTTTCTAGAAAAAAAATATAATAATACTATAATAAAAATAAATAATATAAGTTGAAATACGAGCCTATTATTTATAATATTATTGCATATTTTATAGAAAAACTACTTTTGGTACTAGACACAATTTTTTTGGCATCAAGGTTTCTAATGATTTTTCCTGTAAAAGTACAAAATAATAATTGACAGTGACCGGGCGCTGATCAGCGAACGGCGTCCCGACCTGCCACTGGCCAGTGATGGCATGCGTGGCTGTTTCGCCTGTGTATACTCCGTGCTCGCAGGCGGGTTCTCGACAGCTTCGCACGACGGCGGCGGCGGCAAACCACTGCGCTGTTCGCGGCGACGGGGAATAACTCGGGCGGCGCCGGGCGGGCGCTGTATGTATAATTCAGCGCGCGTCACGGCCGGGAGGCCAGGCCGCGGACGCTTCTCGCACGGCGCCGCGACTCTTACATATTGATGGCGGCGGTAACAAGTATCAAGTCTGGGCGGTAATGCATCACAAACGCGCGAGGTCCGGGGGGAAAACAGCGTGGCCAAGTGACGCGCCATTCGACCGTGGCCCCTTCCCCTCCCCCTCCTCAGCGGCAAACCACTTCCCAACCGTTAATATTTACTTCTCGCGATCACATTTTTTATGGCTGAAGTGAGAGAATCCCGTTACTGAAAGCTGCCATTGCAACGGAAGTTCACATACTTATGGAAATTACGATAATTTATGTAAATCATCCATACAGACCGCAGTGAGAGTTTTTATTTGTTAATTTACGTCAGGATAAAAAAACGTGGAAGGAAACCAAAATTATTACAGTTTTTGAAGTAAATCGCTGCCATTAATGCTGAAATCAGCTTTTATTCCTAGACATTCCAAAGAACGCTCACGGAAATATTAAAATCCTTGCTCCCGATGGCCGGAAATCCGTTTAAATATACCTACGTATACCAGCGTGAACACTGATTTACAAGATGTTAAAGGCTGTTCACGGTAAACTGGACACTTCTGAAAGCCCTGCTTAAGATCTACTTGTATGCACATTGTGTATTCTTCCACCGTAAGTAAAATTAACATTGCCTTGGAACTGATCACTTTATTCATGCGTCGGTCCAGTTNATTGTGTATTCTTCCACCGTAAGTAAAATTAACATTGCCTTGGAACTGATCACTTTATTCATGCGTCGGTCCAGTTAAATTCTGTTATTATTATAAAAGTAAATATTTTACTAATTTGCTAATTTTTACACATATACGCATTTAAAAGAACANAAATTCTGTTATTATTATAAAAGTAAATATTTTACTAATTTGCTAATTTTTACACATATACGCATTTAAAAGAACAGAATGCAAAATAAATAATTACAGTATTCACAAATGTTTACTTAACGCTTTTAATTCAACGTTCAGACACGGAACTAGTTTCACTTCGTCGTTACCAACTTTACCAGGCACCTGCCAGTCAGTGTGTCTATTAATAACATTCAGTTAAGGGCAGTGACATTTTTCAAACGTTGATTTCAAAAGTGTTAATTTAACTGTGAACTGCATTTACCTGTTTTCACCATAGCCAAGATGTAATTATTATGACGAAATACNAAAAGTGTTAATTTAACTGTGAACTGCATTTACCTGTTTTCACCATAGCCAAGATGTAATTATTATGACGAAATAAAATTTTTAGCGCCCGCATGGTAATTTATTCTTGATTTGGGGTCATCAGTTAACGTTGCTTATTATTCCATTACACGGGGTTGAAAATCTTATGTTACAGCTTCAGAGCATTATTAACGCATCTTTAAAAAAAAAATCTTTAATCTCCACATATAGTTTATAAAGCAAGCTTAGAAGTCAATACAGTCGTATTCTTTAGAAACATACGTTTCTCTGTGAGATACTTGCGTGTTCAACAAATGAACTCCATCAAACTATACAAATGAATTATTACATAGGACGCACGGCCTGTTATCTATGCAAATAACGCAGCGTTAAAAACACGACAGGAAAGAACCGAAACATTGCTGAGTACAGGCACATTTTCAGCGACATTGTCGTGTAACTGAGGGTATATACAGGTTAACTCGTGAATCTACGAAGAAAACTACGTGTAAATCGGATGCCAAAACGCCTTTAACCACCATCGTTAATAAACCAGGCTATGTCGGAACTTTCGAGTTTCAGACTATATGCAATTTAAATGTATAGTTCTACTTTTAGATACACATTTTTGGAAATGTAACATAACATTTCAGGTTCAGAGTGCAGTAATGACTACAGCAGCACTAAAAACCATGGTGAACAACACCCAATAAAAAGGTATAGAAATAATAAGGGAAATCATTTAAGCGTAGGCTGAGTTTTCAGTGTTAAGTTTTCCAAATATGGGAATCACTCTCAGCGTGGACACTGGAACTTAAGTTACGCAACTTTCCTCATGATAGTGATCGCTGCAGGTCAAGGATACGACCACGTCCATTCAACCTGCAGGCTGCAGAAGGACCTTCAAACAAGGATGCCACGTTGCCATCCAGAACACTACCAGCCGGCGGACAAGGAAGCATTGTGCACGGGGCAGAGTTGCCAAATAGCCTCCTAAATACCCTGCACCCACCACTGCACTCACCCTCTCTCTCTCTCTCTCTCTCTCTCTCTCCTGCCATTTTTTTCTTTCCCCGAACTATTTTTAAAATTTCAAGGATACTATTATTATTATTATTACACGTCACAAGTTTTAAATACAGTAGCTGTGCTCCAATATAGTTCCATAAACTAAGTCAATTTATTAGAATTTTTTTTTCTTCAAAGAGTAAAGCTACATGTTTGTATATTTTATAAACTCGCAAACATTTTACAGTATTACAGTTCTGTCAGTAAATAAAACATCCTGTAAGGTACTTCAAAAATAATTTTCAACGCCGGTCGCATACGCATGTCCCCATAATAAGCAAACAACATTCTACGCGAACGCTGTTCGCTTTTGTAATCTGTGTGTGCCCGTTGTGAAATAAATATGTTTGTAGTGCTTAGCCAGTGGCTTACACGTGCGGTAGCCAGGACTCATTCTTTGATCTGAATATAACACCGAAGTGTTACATAAGATTTTCTATGATTTTGAAAGTACACAAAACAAGCAAAGCTATTTACATTCCTTCTCCGTGCCAAAAATCTGCCTCAAATAATTCTCCCTTCGTAACTTTCCCAGAAGGCTACATACAACTGCCCTGCAATTTGTGTGGTAACCCATCTTAGTAACAGCGCTCAGAGAAAACTACCATAAGGACAAAATTGCGATGAAGAAGTCAACATGTTGTCTGCGGAATTCAGTGGAAGTTGAATTTAGTGTGTAAAAGAAACTGTTTGCGACCGAGACCACGCCATAGGGGACAAATATTTTAATATAGGTAGGGCCTACGATAAAAATTTAAACGTAAAAAAGTATAAATGTATGAAACGTAAATCCTGCAGAAGCTATACATGCTTTCAGCAAGAGTATTAATTCCTAGCTAACACCTCCACGCGAAGGCAAAGATACATACCTACGGTATCTTTTTCTCTTTCTTCCGTACGAGGTATTTGAAAAAAAAAAACGTGCCATTTCTTTGTATATGACTTCCCCTCCCCTTATAAAATGTTTTTCTTCAGGCCACTTCCCAATTGGAAAATTACAAACGTTTGTGTCATAGATATGTGTTCTACTTCAAGTCATTGTTTAGTAAGTAAGCAAATATAAATGGGCGGCTCTTAACATCGAGGTCTTGAGAGTCGATGAGGGTAAAACGAGGTGAGAAAACCCGCCGACCAACGGCATCGTCAGAAATACACGTAACATAATCGAAATATTGTTACCTACAATGTCTGTACACTGAATTTCTTTAAAGAACGTCAAATCGTAACGTGAAAATTAACCAAATAATATAATATTGTTAATAGTAAAAACAAAAAAATATATATTAAAAATTCGAAATCTTCCTTAATATTTCCCTGTTACAAGAGAAGGATTGTGAAATATAAGTAGCAAGATCAATTCGTCAACAAAAGTTGTATGGCATAATAAATGTCAAAAATAGCAAGAAATTTTTCTTTTGTATGCTTTGATTTTTATTCATTCTTCATGTGTCTACTTCTCGTTTCGTATTTAGCAAAGTTGAATGCGCATGAACTGCACACGAATCAAACACGCCACTTTAGAGGACAGCACCGCGGCTCGCAAACCGTCATCAATTTGTCTATTAAGCTTCGGAGTCAGAAAATGATTCCTTAAAACCTTTCTCCTGACAACTTGAGTGGCTTGCTAGACACAAGTACTGCACATATAAAAAGTCAGTATTAAGATAAGTAATCAAGATGTAGATGTAAATCTGCATATATTTCCCTTCTTCCGGAAAGGTCAAAACAGAGAGGAGGTTGGCGCTAAGTTCACCCGCGTTCCCTACATTAGGGACTGACGCCAACTGACAGCGAATTCCAACTGCTGCACTGGGCTGCACTAGCGAGTGCCACCACTGCACTGGCACTGAGTGCAGGCGTTTTCCATACTCCAATTTCATACTGCACTGATATGTGCACAGTGAGTAAAACTTCTTGCAGTGTCTCCGGAGTCAGTGCGGCAGTTTTAGTGCATAAATGGCCAATAAAACAAGCACTCGTTTTAAGCAATCACATGATAGTTGGAGTTTTATATTTTTTAGGGAGCACTTAGAGTGCACCCTGTGCAGTCAATCGGGAAACGCAGTGATATACACGTTTATAAATAAAAATCAATAGTATTAAAACCGTGTTCGAATTCAACATTTCCGTTATTTAGTATTTTGCGATTTTGTAGGTTTCAATTTGGATGCTGTCGACAGTCACTTGTTTAGCAATAGTGACAACACGTCGAAATTTTGACAGGAAAATACATATTTTGGAAACGTAAATGTTAAAAATAAAAATTTTCATTTTATAAGTTAAAATTCTTGAATTACCTGGATGTTATCTTATTTTAAATTTATTATCACAGTGCCAATATGTATTTTGCAACATATTACACCAACTGTAAACTAGTTTACAACTATTCTAATGATGACTAACCATATTTAAATTCCGAATTAAGTTAATTATGCATTTTCATGTACACTTTATAGGTTAAACTAATATGCAGCCTCCAAATGAAAACGAATATCGTAGTAATCTGGTAATTTCGTGCTTTCGTAAAAGTTTGCAACATACAAAAATCAAAATAATAAATTACAAAACACGTCAACTTAAATGTTTAAGATGGCTGACTATAATGCTTTCCATGCGTATCATACCAATTGAAATTGTTTACAAAAGTATCTGGGAGTAAATACTTAATTTATGCTCTTCTTAAAATACTCACCATTTTCATAAAGAAAATTTTTGTTTTCACATCTTGAGGAAGGTCACGTAAATTTTNGCTCTTCTTAAAATACTCACCATTTTCATAAAGAAAATTTTTGTTTTCACATCTTGAGGAAGGTCACGTAAATTTTGTGTCTCAGAATGGAATATGAGAAAAACAAAATATAAATACATTCAAGCCGTAATACGTACTATTAACTCTAGTTTTCTCTTCTGTTTTGGTCTTATTGCATTTTTTTCACTTCAGGATTCCACGTTAAATGCTAACAGAGAGCACAATCATTTTATTACAACTTTAACAAAATAAATCCCGGCGTGTTGTTGCGTATAGTATATTCACAGTAAGTTCCATCTTTTCTGCAGCCCTGCTGAAGATCTACTTCCAGGATATTCCTCCACCTCGTGAAAACAAAGCTTAACCCAAATCTATGAAATTACACCAAAGGGGCAACGTACCGTATTCGTATGCACTCACTTTAATAACATTTTCCATAAGAACTATTTCTTACCAGGCAATACGAACACACATTTCCACGCTGTTTTTCATTCACATTAATTATAAATTAAATATAATTTGCAGGTGATATAAAAGCAAAAGTTCAATTTAACCCAAAATAAGGGATTGTAACGTTAACGGAAGTGTAAAACGGTTGCAACACGTTACAGATTTATGGAAATAACCAAAACACCTCATACATGGGGTGATTTGTCAAAGGTTATATTCAAACAGCGTGAAATCGCGAGTAGACTATATCTGGATGCATGCAAACTAGTTATCAAAAGAAACCGTTGTTTTATACCCCCTCCCCTCCCCATCCACCCCTCACATTTCCCAACAACGGTTCCGCCATCACTGCGCGTTCCCTCCTTCGGAATTGCCGGTCGTTTTCCGGTCTATTTGCGGCCAACTCACCCTGGCGTCCCGCCTACCCCTTAATAATTCCGGAGATTCCCCTCACCACCCGCATTTCCTTCCGGATGTCGAAGGGGGCAGGGGGCACGGCGGGCGCGCTGTATTACATTTACAGCATCCCCGACGACGCTTATGTGACGCAAGCCACTCCCGGAGAAACACTTGTGTCCTTCGCCGTTAATAACCCCACTCCCATCCCCGACCCGCTAACCGGGGGGCCACGCCCCTCTTGCACAAGGTACTTCTCCCCTCCCCCTCAACACTGGGCTGACCACAGCCAGTGCCAGGCTATAAATCCGAGCCATTATCGCCGCCGGATTAAGCACACATTAGACGGCAGTGAAAGGCACCCAGCTGGGACCCCCAACCCCCACCCGCGCCAACGTTCGGACGTTAGAATCTTCACACCCGCGTCGCACCCAGCGACAACTTAAAGAGGGGAGAGATAAACTACGGCTTGGAGTTATCAGTTTTCTAAGCCATCAACTGAAACCTAATATCAATAATTTTAAAATTCGGGTTTCTCAACACATGGTGCGTGGCTGCGTAGATTTGTCTCTGATGGAGTAAACCGTATTGATTAATCATGCGTATTCAATGACAATGAATTTTTTTTAAATTGTTAATGATGAATATTATAGTCCATTCACGATAACATCCAAATTTTCTCAAGCCCTGCTAAAGTTTCACTGCCAGCATATTCCTCCGCCCCGTGCAAACAAAGCCTAACCAAGTCTAGAAAATTACACCAGAGGGACAACGCACCGAATTCTTGCGCACTCATTTTAATAATATTTTGCATATGAACTATCTCTTACTGGACATTACNAGGGACAACGCACCGAATTCTTGCGCACTCATTTTAATAATATTTTGCATATGAACTATCTCTTACTGGACATTACCAAAACGCCTAGTTTCTCCCTTTTTTACTCTATTCATTATAAATGAAATATTATAATTTATAACCATAATATGACTAGAAGTTTAATTCAACCAAAAATAAGGTACTTTTATGTTATCATAAGTACAAAACGTTTGTTATATGAGATATTTAGGAATCAACCAAGCACGTGTTACACGGTGTCGTCTTTCAAAGGTTTGATACCTAAGTGTGAAGAAACCACGAATAAACTTATACTAAAGTCTGTTCNTACACGGTGTCGTCTTTCAAAGGTTTGATACCTAAGTGTGAAGAAACCACGAATAAACTTATACTAAAGTCTGTTTGCGGTAAAGAAAACACTTCTGAAAATAACCGTTGAAAAATAATTGCTGCCCATAAGCACTACCGTGCAGGCTTGAACTTCAGTTGCCAGCGAATCAATAAAATAGTTCTAAGACCAGTGCTGTAGTATTTTTATAGGGNCGTGCAGGCTTGAACTTCAGTTGCCAGCGAATCAATAAAATAGTTCTAAGACCAGTGCTGTAGTATTTTTATAGGGTGTACTTTTAAAATCAGGACAAAACAAACTCCGGGTGCTAGGCCGGCGTATATCCGTGTGACCCTCGACTACAGCACCGTATGAACGAAAACCGTGTTCTCACAATGCACACACTTGTTGATTCGTCAATTCAACTTCAATCCTCTGGCGATAATCTATAAAGCCAACTAGTGTTTTTTTCTCCCCTTGGCAGTGTGTGGCTTACAATGTTTGTCGCAAGAGTAACAAGAATGAAATGTGGAACCATCTTTTTCCCCATTCATCTGCTGTATATCAATAAGATAGAAAATAAGCTGCTCGAAAAATGTTGGTGGGGGCATCCTCAGCAGCTGATGTAAGTTTAGCCTTAGCCTTCTTCCATGCTCGTTGTATGATATTTTTGCTGCATTTTTGCCAGTTTATACAAAAGCATATTTATTGGAACTGTATTTTACCATAATTACGTATAATTTGCCTACACTTTACAAGTTTGAAACTCTCGCCATAAGTTATTAAGGACGTCTTTCTTTTAATACTCGTGTAGTGGAACGTAGTGGAATTTTATTACAGCCATGGCGAAATTTTCTCTTCTCGTATTGGCAATACTGCGCTGCATTCTATCCACATATTTTGTAAGCCTTATCGAACGGAACGAACNTTTTCTCTTCTCGTATTGGCAATACTGCGCTGCATTCTATCCACATATTTTGTAAGCCTTATCGAACGGAACGAACGATCGTTTAGTGTTGAAATGACAAGAAATCGATAACTTCCACTAGTAGTACACTAGCGTTCCGTACATATCGTAGCAAATTGAACATAGCTGAACTCATAGTTCACTTGTGACATAGATTGGTGTTCGTACATAAGATGAATTTCTACCGTTCTAGATTGACTCACTAAACGTATCGATAAGATCATGTTTTATTTTTTTTAGCAATGTATGTTTAAAAATTAGCCTAAGCTGTGCAATATAAATAAATAAAGAACCCGAAACAGAAGTTATACGCAAAATATCAGAAGGTATATTGTAATAAATGGTGTTTAAAGGTTTTAGGCGTGTACACGCGTATACCCTCGACTACAGCGCTGTCCAAGACNTATATTGTAATAAATGGTGTTTAAAGGTTTTAGGCGTGTACACGCGTATACCCTCGACTACAGCGCTGTCCAAGACTTAATGTTTCGTTACGGGAGTAACGTTTGCATTTTGTTTGAGTTGAGGGATTCGGGCGGCTCTTAACGAGGTCTTGAGAGCTGATGAGGGTGAAATGAGGTGAGAATGTAGTAGCGCGGGGATGCAAGGGCGGGGGAAACGGAAGATCCCCGAGGAAACCTGCCGACCAGCGGCATCGTCCGGCACGATTCCCACTTGCGAAAATCCGGGGTGAACCGGTTGGGGATAGAACCCGGCTCGCCTTGGTGAGAGGCGACCAGTCTTACCGCTCAGCCACTGCGGTACCTACACACTTACAGTGCGAATTTGCATATTATGGACTGTTCGCGTTTAATTGAGTATTTTTGAAATCAACCAATGACAAATGCCACTGTCCNTTAACGGGCACACTGACCGGCATCCCCCCCCTCTCCACCAGTAAAGTTGGTACGACGGAGGGGAAGTAGTTCCATTCCGCAATGTTGAATAAAAAATAAGTAGACATCTGTAAGCAATAAAATTGTTCATTTTTTTTTAAAGCATATAAGTGTAAGAATTAGCAAGCTCTATAAATATTTACAGTTTAAACAGGTAATTTTGCAGTTTCACTTGACTGGCGCATGAATAAAGTGATCAGGCCCATGGCAGTGTTGATTTCACACATGGTGGAAGAACAAACATTGCTCTTAGTTTACCGTGAACAGCCAACAGTAATACTCTTAAGATTAACAATTCCATGATTTCACGTGGAATGAATTACGGACAAAGTAAGAAAGTCCATGGAAATGTTAATTTAACATATGGCGGACGGGTACAAAACAAGTAGGAAAGTATTGCAGATCCTAGGCAGAGCTTTCAAAAGTGCTCAGCCTGTACTTGCCATCAAAAATCTCATAGTTAAATGAGTAGTTTTTAAAATAAAGGAAAGAATAAAACAATNGCTCAGCCTGTACTTGCCATCAAAAATCTCATAGTTAAATGAGTAGTTTTTAAAATAAAGGAAAGAATAAAACAATAAGATTATTATTTTTTTTTTCTATACTTTGCTGTACGATCCATAAAGGTTTTTATTATTTAAGTGGCAGTTTAATTGTTTTTATCATAATCGAAGTAATAATGTTATCATGAGCCCGCCGATTTTTTTTTATCTTTCAAATGTTGAGTTGTAAAGCGCTGCCCTTACCGTGAACAAGTTATACTTGGGCATAAAGGAGAAATTCCTCAGTGACTCACTTCCGTGGGTACAGTTACACGAGTCCCCTGCCCACGCCAACAATGCAAGAGTGCAGCGAACCCGGACACCGTTAACATTGCCAAAGAAACGCGAGAGCCACCCTTCACCAGGTACAGCTATAATCCCTTTGGNAACAAGATTATTAATTTTTTTTTCTATACTTTGCTGTACGATCCATAAAGGTTTTTATTATTTAAGTGGCAGTTTAATTGTTTTTATCATAATCGAAGTAATAATGTTATCATGAGCCCACCGATTTTTTTTTATCTTTCAAATGTTGAGTTGTAAAGCGCTGCCCTTACCGTGAACAAGTTATACTTGGGCATAAAGGAGAAATTCCTCAGTGACTCACTTCCGTGGGTACAGTTACACGAGTCCCCTGCCCCCGCCAACAATGCAAGAGTGCAGCGAACCCGGACACCGTTAACATTGCCAAGGAAACGCGAGAGCCACCCTTCACCAGGTACAGCTATAATCCCTTTGGCGAACGGTATTCAGTGAAAACCAGCCTCCTNTGAAAGGTATTCAGTGAAAACCAGCCTCCTATGCCACCAAGCTCTCTCCTTCCTGAACAAAGAAACCTACCCTGCTGTGCGCTCTACTGTGTGGAAGAAATCATTTGCCACGAAGATGTTAGAGTAAGCTTTACATACGGAAAGGACAAGATATACGCCAAACACGCGTACACTGAAGTCACCTTTTCAATTGGATCACAGTTTATTAGACACACCTGGACGACTCTGTGCCAATAGCATACTTAAAAGGAAAACAAGTAGCGAATCTCATACCGTCAGGTGTGAGGTAACACTGGCTACTCTGTGGGGCAGCAGCCGATAAAAAACATCTGCGACTTGATTATANCTATGCCACCAAGCTCTCTCCTTCCTGAACAAAGAAACCTACCCTGCTGTGCGCTCTACTGGGTGGAAGAAATCATTTGCCACGAAGATGTTAGAGTAAGCTTTACATACGGAAAGGACAAGATATACGCCAAACACGTGTACACTGAAGTCACCTTTTCAATTGGATCACAGTTTATTAGACACACCTGGACGACTCTGTGCCAATAGCATACTTAAAAGGAAAACAAGTAGCTAATCTCATACCGTCAGGTGTGAGGTAACACTGGCTACTCTGTGGGGCAGCAGCCGATAAAAAACATCTGCGACTTGATTATACACATCACTATGGAGTCTAGCCTACGGGTCTTTGAACTAGAAAAAATTTTTTTCCTATCCCTAGCTATACATCACTGAAAAAATATGTGAACCGGGAACAGTATATATATATTTTTATTTTTTTATTTCTTGTTTTGTTATGTGTCGTCGAAGTTAAGACAATGTCTGCGTTCTCTATCGATTAACAAATACATCGTACAAATACGTATATTAGTAAGGTAAAAAATTAATCATTCAACGGCTAAGCATATCAATATGAGACACCGTGGGAAAGAATTATGCTGAAGAATTAGAATGCACTTATAACCAAAATATTTACTTCGTTAATACGTATACAGGTATAAATATTGCGTACTTAAATAAAAGAATATTCCAAAATGAGATTTAAAAAAAATTAACATGTCTTCATTAATTTTGCTAGAAATAAAACGGATATTAGTTTTAGACATTTAAACGTTTTATTAAAGTGTTACGTTTAATTTCACTTCATCACAACAGAGTTGAAAAAGTTGGAGGGCACTCGAAAAAAAAGCATTCAGCGCGAATGGTGGTGAAATGAAGGAGGAGCGAATGAATGCAAGAGCTGCGAAACGGGAGTGCCCCGANCGACTTGATTATACACATCACTATGGAGTCCAGCCTACGGGTCTTTGAACTAGAAAATTTTTTTTTCCTATCCCTAGCTATACATCACTGAAAAAACATGTGAACCGGGAACAGTATATATATATATTTTTTTATTTTTTTATTTCTTGTTTTGTTATGTGTCGTCGAAGTTAAGACAATGTCTGCGTTCTCTATCGATTAACAAATACATCGTAGAAATACATATATTAGTAAGGTAAAAAATTAATCATTCAACGGCTAAGCATATCAATATGAGACACCGTGGGAAAGAATTATGCTGAAGAATTAGAATGCACTTATAACCAAAATATTTACTTCGTTAATACGTATACAGGTATAAATTGTGCGTACTTAAATAAAAGAATATTCCAAAATGAGATTTAAAAAAAAATTAACATGTCTTCATTAATTTTGGTAGAAAAAAAACGGATATTAGTTTTAGACATTTAAACGTTTTATTAAAGTGTTACGTTTAATTTCACTTCATCACAACAGAGTTGAAAAAGTTGGAGGGCACTCGAAAACAAAGCATTCAGCGCGAATGGTGGTGAAATGAAGGAGGAGCGAATGAATGCAAGAGCTGCGAAACGGGAGTGCCCCGAGAAAACCCGCTGGCCAACGGCAACGTCCGCCACGTTTCGCTAATGCAATTATTGTGCGTGTTCCCACAGGGGTGTGTCAATTTATCAAATCCTAAATATATCATGTTTGCTCTTAACTGAGCACTTTTAAAATAAACTTTTGGAAATAAAATCCCTGCTGGAAACTGCTTATAAGGGAAATAGGTTGGCACAATGTCAGTAAAGTCGGTAGCTATGTAGGGAAAGTACGTCCATAAGCCACTGTTCCACCGCCAAATATTCTCCTTTAAATATATTTTACTGTAAAATGTTAAGATCAATACGGTCATCAAATTTTTCCATCAAACAAAAGTTGGTCAAGCAATCATAAAAATATTTTAAATTTTAAAACTCTCCCTCTTTCAAATGTTTTTATTTAAACATAAATAAAAAAGGATATTGCTGTTGTAGTGCCATGCAACACACATCACATGAAGAAATATTAAGAAACCTTTGATTTATTATCACTTCTGAACTTAATTTTAATTTCATTTATCGTTAATATTTGTTGCGTGATGAAATTAATTGCATTTGATTTTTTTACAGTTATTGTCGAGTGTGCACTTCCAATGACATTTGTTACCTGACAGATATTACATAAATTAATTATAGCCATAACCTTACTTCGTTTCTAGTTATCGGTGGCCATTTAACTATCGTAGGGTCGCAAATGTCGGTTTTTTTAATTCAAGATTCTAATTGACTAAAAATCGTCCAACTTCAAGGAAATTTTGAAATTGGCCCTATGCACAATATGTTTGGTGGAAACGGGAAAATTTTAATTTTTCAGGCAAACACGGTTGCGGTAATGTTTCGACTATGTCACATCCTTCAAACTTTCTCTGCAGCAGTTTCACGGAAAATTTTCAGTGTGTCAAAGAGTCTACGGCAATGCTGATTTCATCCATGGTGGAATAATACAAAATCGGCAAAAATGAAGATCCGAAACACAGCTTTCAGAAGTTCTCAATTGCAAACAGTCGATACATGGAATAAGTTTTACACGTTTTACGAGAATACGCAGTAGCAAGGAAAAATAAAATTAACAGGGCTTCTAACAACGTTCATTTATCAACTAGCCAACAACAAACGATTCAGTTCTCACAGCATCCTATGCGACGTTTGCTTCCGATGTACTCAATACACGTACAAGTCATCAATTACGAGGACAGTTTCAAAAGTTTAAGTACACAGATTTCGAATATTTGTGTAATATTTTTGCGGAAGGTTTAATTTATGTAATCTGTTTCATATTTATTACCTTAGATTCAAGCAGGATTTACTTTGGGAACTTCCATCCCGTCAATTCGGAAAAAAATGCCCACATTGTGTTCTGCTCAATTTTATGAAAGATTCTCAGCATATTTTCTGGGGGAAAAATTACCTTAACTAGCTGTAGACAGATGTCCGGTTCGCTGTCTATAATAACACGCCGTGTTCCGAGACATGTATCATTAGGGAAACAATCATTAGCAGTTACTTCACTTACAAAGTTATTTAGAAGACTTGTTACATTCTAAGACATGAAACTGCATAGCAGTGGGCGCCAGTCACCTAGTAATTATTTGGAGCGTAAAGTTTCACACGTACAGCGAAGCAGGTGTCTTTACAACATACGAAACACAAGATGATAGATGTATGACAGCTATAAAACTGGTGGAAATAAAAAAAACATGTGTTTTCGTTTTAACGAGGCCTTGGAAGCAAGTGGCGTAATTAAGGTGACGATTATATCTACGGATACAACTACATCAAAAGAAATGTGTACGCTGTTCTTCGTGCACTTTCGCAACATTTAATTTACTTGTTTAGTATACAGGCATGTTGTTACCATGAACTCGATCTGTCGCAAATAGAACATCTTCAGTTTTAAACTCCTCAATTGCAAATCGATTTGGACGCGAGGCACGCCTTGTCATTCCGATTGACCGCCGGTCATAACGGATCCCGATGACCTTGACACCCCAAAAATAAAACAATTATTTAAAAATAATATAAAAAATTACTGAAAATTAAAAAAAAATGTATTATTGAAAATTTGTTATTAAAAATGTATTATAAAAAATGGTAAATAAAAATTTATTTTAAAAAAATTTTATTTCCGGAGGTTTCCCGTACCCGCTCCACACCTAACTCATTCCAACAGCTTTGTAGGTGCAGTCCACCATATTGGTAGGCTTCACAACCACCGTCCACCATTTTGGTCGGTGTAGTTCGGAATATTAGTAAGTGCAGGCACAACCATTTTGGTCGGTGCATTCCAATATATTGGTAGGAGCAGCCATCCGCCATCTTGGTAGGTGCAGTGCGCAATCTTGGTAGGCATCACATCTTCCGTCAACCATCTTGGTTAGTGAAGTCCGTCATCTTGATATTGCAACTATCCGCAATCTTGGACGATTGAGTACGCCATCTTGATTCCGACCGCCATATTGGTAGGTGCAGCCGTCAGTCATCTTTTTAGGTGCAGTCCACCATCTAAGTAAGTGCAGTACGCCATCTTAGAAGGTGTAGTCCACCATCTTGGTAAGCATCTTAGCTGCCGTATACCAACTTGATTTTTCGTTTGTCATTTGTTTATACATTACTGGAGATTTGTCTCTAACCTTTGTTCGACTGCCATATTGGATTTCATATGTTTTTATCACGTAGGTGGCGCTAGTGTTTTAATTTACCCACCAGTAGAGTTGTCGATTTAACCACCAGGCAGCAGACATATTTGATTACGATTTTTAGTATAGGTGGTGCTGTCGGCACCCACCATGTTAAGATTCTATTCTCAACAAAGATATGGCATTAATTTCTTGATTTCACTGCCAGGTGAGCTGCCAGCACCCGCTCATTCTGATGATTAGCAGCCAAGTGAGCATTCGACACGCATATTTATAGCCATAAGAAAATCTGCAATTTTTCATTTCTATTTTTAAAAAAAAATATTTTTCCAATCAGCAGTATACCTACAAGCATATATCATTAAATGTAATTTTTTTGTAAAAAGAATTTAAATTAAAACAGACCAAAAAGTTTTAATGATAGTTAAATTACCATTGAAATTTAATATTTATTCTGTTACCCCACACCCCACCACTTAAGTCCGACCAATTATTCACCAAAGCTTAATCCCTTATCACTACCGCTCTTGTTTTCAGCATTGTCCGCCAGAGCGTGCTAATGTGGAGAAAGTATTTCATGGGAACAATGTCGACCCTCGGCACAGTTCCTCGTCTGATACCAGAGGTGACAGATCGCTCTCACCCCTCGTATTTTAGCATTCAGGCCGGTAATTTCAGATATTTAATTCCATCAGGCCACAGGATATTACTCAGCGTGCACGTAATACCCTTATAAATTACCACGAAATTAAAAATCTTCTCAAATTTGGAGTATAGGTTTGGGCCAACTAGTCTCTAGAGGAATATACAACCTCATAAAATGCAGTACTAAAACTTGGTTTTTTTTAAATTTATAATCTACTATATAAAAATTAGTCGGGTTTTCCTTCCTGACGCTATAACTCCAGAACGCACGAACCGATTTCCACGGTTTTGCATTCGTTGGAAAGGTCTCGGGCTCCGTGAGGTTTATAGCAAAGAAAATTCAGGAAA